>MU227080.1:435135-447676 GCA_018584345.1 Thuja plicata
AGTCCAGAAGACAACTCGATGAAGGGTATACCGAGAATACCTTGTCAAATGGTTAGGGTTACCAGAAGCAGAAGCGACATGGATGGACGAAGAAGACTGCAGAAAACAAGGGATTAGTTTGGCATTGCTGCCAACTAATTCAAACTAAATTTTTCCTTCTCAGAGGGGGGAGTATGGTGCAGAGCACCCTAGGGTTTCTCACTCCAAGCCCTAGTAATGGTCAGAGTGATCATGGAGAAGATCATGGTTAGCAGGAAACTATCATCCTAAACCCTAACAGCTCATAACTCCTAGCACAAGGGCGGTTAAACAAACAAACCGATGACATTATACTCATCGCACAGTCATAGGAGATCAGCGGTTAAGTTGAAATAGGGTGTGATGAAGCGACGTTAGTGTATCATGAAGTTGGCAGATTCTCAGTGGTTAGGATGAAACAGCTCGCGATGAAGTGACAATGGTTATCGCAAAGTTGGCAGATGCTCAGCGGTTAGCAGGAAATAGTTTGCGGTGACGCGACAACAGTGGGTCACAAGGTCGCAGGACAATAGGCGGTTAAGTTCATAAGTGTGCAAGAGTGTGACAATAGTCTATCGCGTGATCGCAGGGAAATCGTCAACTTGGTTCAAAGCATTGCGAGTGCGTGATAACGATGCATTGCACAATCGCAAGGGAATCGGCAGCTCGGTTAGAAGTGTTGCGAGGATGCGACAAGAGCTCATCGCACAGTCGCAAGAGAATCGACAGCTCGGTCAGAAGTGTTGTGAGAGCATGACAATAGTGTGTCACAAGGTTGTAGGGTAAGGCATACATGATTATTAAAACTCGCGACAATGAAATGAAACATTCGGAGTATCGAGCCGAGAAAGAACAACGATGCCGCGACCAGGAGAATAATGAAGTAGGTTGACACGTCAGAAAATGGAAGTTAAAAAGTCATATATGACAAAATGAAAGAGAATGTCATGGAGGGAAACTAATGTCCACGTAGATAACCATGCTGATGATGATTTGATGATAGTTACACGAGGAAGATGAAGAGCCGAGGCAGTTAGAATCCTTAGGCGGGTAGGTAACCTAGAAACGGTTACAAATCAAGAACAGGCCGAGATATAAAATGAAGGAAAGAACCATTTTGGAAGAAGTTGGAGAGGTTGGAGAATTTAGAGACTGAGGAGGCTAGCATAGAATATTTGAGTTTACATTGTAATTTTCTTTTTTTCAATAAAGAATAGTTTCCTGTGTTTTCTGTGTGTGCTTCTGTTGTGTGCAGACTTCTGTAGAGTAGGATTTTGAATTCAATCAAGTCTCATGGATGCTTTTTGACTCTTATAATCCATCCTATGGAGTGTGACCATCAAGAAGCATCCCTCATGTATTTTTATTTTGTTTTTGTGTTTGGGATTGAGAAGAGGCTAGTCAGAATTGTAGACAAGTCCTAGGCGAGCTAAATGGTCTGGCTAGGGAACTTGTAGGAGAGAGAGATAGCAGGAGAAGGTGCATGACTGACTTTATTCAGTCATGGAGGGGAAGATAAGGTAGAGAGTTAAGCATTTTAGTGGGTAGGAAACCTAGGAGAGAGGAAGTATAGAAATCCTTCCAGTTAGGGTCTGTGAGTAACCCTAAGAGACTCGAGTGGGAGTCTAGAGGATCCTGAAGTGAATAGGGTCCAAAGTGAGATTCTTAAGAGAGAGTAGGAATCTAGAAGAGAAAGGTGACCTCCCCATCAGTTTAATAATGTAAGGGAGATCATAATAGATCTAGATAGTTTGCAAGAAAACTTTGATGCTGCACTAGAAGACCCTGACAAAGCAAAAGCAGAGAATGGAGAATTAAGATTCAACATGCGAAGAGCTGAGAAATTTATAAAGAAACTCAGAGACTAGCTTGAACATTACAGAAGTTAGAGACATGATCTTGTGGTTTAGATAAAATAAGATGCAGACAAAGGCAATTCAGATCGGATGAAGAAACTTGAGGAAGAAAATGGAACTTTGAAACTTGAGAATGAAGCTATGACTAAAGAGAATATATTTCAAAAGGATGCTAAGAAGAAGATTGAAGAAAATTTGAATAGTGTATTATAACAAATGAAGAATGAGGCTATAAACTACAAGAACAAGTATCTAGAACTAGAGAAATACAATTAGATCATAAAAGGTGAACTTGTTGAGGCAAAGAAACACATTGAGAAACTTCACACCAGCAGTGATTTGATTGATGAACAAAGAGATAGAAAGAAACCTAAAGGTGATATGACTCGTGTTGGCTTTGGTGCAGGAGCACACCTAGGCTAACATCCATGTTTAGTAATTTTTGGATTTTACTTGACATTGGCCAAGTCAAGATAGTTATTTTTTCTTTTATACCTTAGAAGGTCATTGCAATGTGGGCTCGGTGAGTTAGTCATTAGGACTAAGGTCACCAAATTATCCATTGTTAGTAGTTTTTAAATTCTTAGTGTTAGGATTTTGAGTTAGAGTCTTGAATGTGTGTTAAAAACATTCATTATGTCATTGAGATTCCATAAGGTCATAAATGATCTTGGATCCTCAAAATGAAGAGGTTGGAGGTCCTAAAACTTGGCGAGGAGGCATAATGGCAAGGATGCCAAAAGTTGCTAAAAAGTTGTTATGACAACATTTGCAATAATTGCAAATGTTGCATGCAACTCAGTTACATAGGATTCCTTTGAAGATAGGAGTGGGGAATCGACCAACATTCCCTAGAATCATGGATATGGCACCTAATGTTACCCAAGATTCAAATCTCATGCTTAGTCATGCATTGTAACAAGTTTTGAATATTGAATAGTAGCTCTACAACTCTTTATTCAGGAAATCTGAGCATTTAATTGTGACATTGATATCTAATGGATTGAATTTCATAGTTTATTTGTGGATTTCTATTCATAGGATAGTTTGAAGTGTTTTTCATTAAGCAAGCTAGTTGTTTAGAGATAGTCTAAGGTGTGAAGTAAATTATTTTGTGTTTTGTGTGTTCACTGGTCCTGTCCTGGCCAGTTAGTCAACTCATGGCTCCCCCATGAAAACTAACCATGGGATCTTCCTAAGGGTGGTTGAATATGTTAGGGGAGTCATTATTCTATACATATTTAGGAGTAGGAGTCAGGTGGAGTAGAGTTGCTATTTTTAGTGCCAAGCACTAGGTGAGCATACACTGTCTTGTTACGGACTTGGAGATGAAACAGTAAGCATATCTTGCGGGGTAGTGAAACACTGTATGGAATAGGTACATTTTTAGATAGGGAATGGTCATATCTTGACATGCTAGGAGGATTGAGTTCATACCAATCCATTTGACCAATTTTTGAGCAAGTTTTCAACTGTGTTGCAGACAGTCCTAGAAATTAGGCATATTAGCCCTATTGAACCTAGATTGTAGGAACCCTATATACGGAGGGCTTAGGAAACTAAAAACTTCAAAATATATTGTAAAGTGATAAAGGGTATCTGAATGTGTGATTTATTTTTCAATTTCTTTGGGAAATTTTTGAAAGAATTGGGAAAAAGTGACTGTCAAAGGCTACAAGGAAATAAGCCCAATTAGGCCTCTTGAAGACAAAAACTTGGACTCGACTGAAAATGGTTATGAGATAAATCAAAATGGATCCAAATGGGAGTAAATGGAATGTTTCCATGATGATGATGACCCCTAAAATGAATCATTGAATGCTAGATTGGAGTTGGCACTTAGATCCTTCTAAGTGTAGTGGAAGAAGTGAAGATTTGAACTAACTAAAAGGTGTTAGTCTTTCAAGGTGAAGATAAAGGATTAAAACTCTTGGAGGAGAGTCGGAATTGGAATTAGTTAATCATCTAAGCCAATAAGGACCTATAGGAGATTAGGTTCCTAGAAGAGACAAGCTAAGGTCTCTTGGATGTAGTGCTAGCAAGCCTTGGAACACTCACATCATATTGGTATCAAAGCTTGATTAAAGATCATGCTTGTGGTGGATGTTACAGCATACTGAATCAGTTGGAGAGAATACACCATTGGGATCAATAGAAGAAAAAACCATGGTGACTAACGCTGCGTTAGCTAAAAATGTGGATGAGAAAGAAGAAGAAAACAAGTTGTTAAAAGAAATTTTATCTCAAATGGAGAAACTCTTGGGAGAAGTTCAAGACAAAGTTGAGAAGATGAAAGATAAGATAGATCAAAAAGAAGAAGAAGAAGCAAGGGAGAAGGGAGTGGATTTAGAAGAGAAAACTCCAACCCCTGACCCTGTCAGTGACCAAGAATGCTTCTTAAAGGCATTGAAGGCTTTAAGTGGCAAAGCTTTGGAGGGTGTACCACTTTTTAGTGGACAAATGGATCAAGATTCAGTTTTGGATTGGATTGATAGTATAGAGAACCATTTCAAATGTGATGCTATCAAAGAGGCCAAAAAAGTGAATGTGGCCAAGTCAAGGTTGAGAGGATCAGCTCTCACATGGTGGAATTTTTTTCAAACTGAAAGGGAGAAAGAAGGAAAGAGTCTTATAGTCTCATGGAAGGCAATGGTGACTAAGTTCAAGCATACATACTTTCCTGATGGTTATGAGGTTCAGCTATATAGAAGAAGACATAGACTTAGACAAAAAGATTTGGATTTCCAAGCATACACCAAAGAGTTTGAAAATTTTTTCTTAAGGTCACAAGTGGTGGAGGATGAAAGCATCAAGCTAGCTAGATATTTGAATGGACTCAAGTGGTCAATTAAAGAAGACATGAGTCTTGTGAACTTAAAAACCATTCACCAATGTTATCAAATGGCCTTGAAGATAGATGATAAAGGAAAAAGAAAACAAGAGTAAACCTCCAAAGGAAGAGGTAAAGGAAGGGATATTAGAGGATCAAGAGGTGGCTATGGTGGAAGAAGTCTAGAATCAAGGAGACAAGGAGAAGTCAAGTACACTAAGTAGAAAGAGGGAAGTTCTAGTAGAGGTAGAAGAGGAAGGAACTCAAATTTTAAAGGAAGAAGTGCTAGACAAGGAATAGGCAATTACTTTTCCAATATGAAATGTTATCATTGCAACCAAATGGGACACCCTGCCTATAGGTGTCCAAAGAAGGGTAGTACTTCTCAAGGAGGTAACAAGAGAACTAATTTAGTTCATGAAGAGACAAATGCAATAGAGACACACTCTGAGGTACCACTGAATTTAGAAGAAGGTGAGAACCTCATGATGAGGAGAACATTGATCAAGGAGCTAGTTAAAGAAGAGCCAAGCCAAAGAAGGTCCTTATTTAGAATCAAATGTAAGTTGATGGGAAAAGTATGTAGAGTCATTGTGGACTCAGGGTCTGCTGACAACATTGTTTCAGAAGAAGTAGTCAGCAAGTTAGGCATAACAAGGATACCCCACACCCATCCTTACAAGGTCACATGGCTCAATAAGGGATAAAATGTCTTAGTAAAGGAGCAAGCTTGGGTAGAGTTCCCTATAGGGGGGTATAAGGAAAAGTTTCTATGTGATGTGCTACCCATGGATGCATGCCACTTTCTCCTAGGAAGACCATGAAAATTTGACCACAAAGCTATCCATGGTGGAGTTAAGAACCCCTATACATTCAAGAAGGATAAAGTAACTTTCAAAATCCAATCATTATTAGAGGATGAAGATGTGAAGACAACAGGTCCTAATGTGCTTGTGGTGGGTGAAAAACAATTCATAGAATCCATGGAAGAAGGAGAAGGAGTTTTCTATGCATTGGTACTAAGGCCAAGAGAAAAGAATGAAGAAAAAGGAGACAAGAAATCAGAGATACCTAAGGAGATACAAAGCATGTTGCAGACTTATGAAGCCATAGTAAGTGATGGAAAATCATTAGTATTACCCCCTACAAGAGCCATAAGTCATAGGATAGAATTCATACCCTGAGCTACCCTACCTAATAAGGCAGCCTACAAGATGACCCCTCAAGAAAATGAGGAGATTTCTAGGCAAATAGAAGAACTCCTTAACCAAGGCCTTATCAAGAAAATCAAGAGCCCTTGTGCAGTACCTACTATCCTAACACCAAAGAAAGGAGAAACATGGAGGCTTTGTACTAATTCAAGAGCCATAAATAGGATAACCATTAGTTATAGGTTCCCCATACCTAGGATTGAGGACCTAATGGATTGTCTAGGTGAAGCCAAGTACTATAGAAAGATAGACGTGAAGAGTGGGTATCACCAAATTAGGATACATGAGGGAGATGAATGGAAGACAACCTTCAAAACCAATGAAGGTTTGTATGAATGGCTTGTCATGCCATTTGGACTATCTAATGCCTACTCTACCTTCATGAAGCTCATGAATGAAGTCCTCAAAGACTACATTGGAAAAATTTTAGTAGTATATCTTGATGATATACTGATTTATAGTAGGACAAGAGAGGAGCATCTTCAACACCTTGAAACTTTTTTCAAGAAGTTTCATGAAGAGAAGTCGATGATCAACTTGGAGAAATGTGAGTTCATCAAAATAGAGCTAGTGTACCTTGGGTTTGTTATATCTCATGGAAATATGAAAATGGACAAAAGTTAAGTGGAAGCCATCATGAATTGGCCTAATCCAAGGATAGCAATAGAGGTAAGAAGTTTTCATGGCCTTGCTCAGTATTATAGGAAGTTTATAAGGAAATTTAGTGCTATTTGTGCTCCTATGTTGGACACAATCAAAGGAGGAATGAAGACTATGTTCATGTGGAATGAACAAGCCACTAAGAGCTTTGAGTTATTGAAAAAAAATATTGATACCAAACCTGTCTTAGTCTTGCCAAGCTTTGAGAAGCTTTTCACCATTAAGTGTGATGCAAGCAATGTGGCTATTGGAGCTGTCCTAAGCCAAGAGGGCAAACCAGTAGCATTTCATTTAGAAAATTTGAGTGAAGCCAGGAGGAAGTATTCTTCCTATGACCATGAAATGTATGCATTGGTTCAGACTTTAAGGAAATGGAGACACTATTTACTCCCCAAGGAGTTCATAGTCTACTCAGATAATCAAGCTTTAAGTTTCTTGAATTCACAAGAAAAGTTAAGTCACAAGCACATGAAGTGGGTTGAGTACCTACAAGCTTATACCTTTAATATCAAACACAAGAAAGGTGTCCTCAATAAAGTGGCAGATGCATTTTCTAGAAGAGCTCTCACAGTTCAGGAAATTTAGTTGAAGAGTATGAGAATAGATCATTTCAAGGATCTATATGCTGATGATCAAGACTTTGCAGACATTTATAAGGCACGTACTAAATTCGTGAATCATTTTCAAAGCAAGTATGCTAAATACACTTTGAAAAGAAACCTTTTGTTTAAGGGAAATCAGTTGTGTGTGCCTAGAGGGTCTATTAGGGAGAACTTAATCCAAGAAAAGCACAATGGTGCATTGAGTGGTCACTTTGGGATCACTAAGACCCAAGAACTTGTTCAAAGGTTCTATTATTGGATAAGGATGAATCTTGATGTTAGGAGGTATGTGGAAAGTTGTATTGTATGTGAAAGAGAAAAAGGTACTTCTTCAAATGTACTTCTTTATCAGCCACTACATATTCCCACTAGGCCATTGGAATGCTTGTGCATGGATTTTGTAGTTAGGTTACCCAAGACAACACAAGTTATGGATAGTGTATATGTAGTTGTGGAAAAATTCAGCAAGATGACTCACTTTGTGCCATGAAAGACCACTAAAGATGCCAGCCAAATAGCCTCTCTCTTATTCAAAGAGATAGTAAGAATCTATGGGTTGCCTATGAGCATAGTGTCAGATAAAGACACTAAATTTATGAGTCATTTTTAGAAGACTCTTTGGCAAAGATTGGGCAGTAATTTATCCTTTGGGTCTACATACCATCCCCAAAATAATGGTCAGATCAAAGTGGTGAATAGGAGCCTTGGAAATTTACTAAGATGCTTAACCAAAAAATATGGACAACAATGAGATCAATTGATTGGACAAGCTGAGTATGCCTACAATGAAACCATCAACCGGTCAACAAGGAAGAGACCCTTTTAGATAGTATATGGATAACATTCTAGAGGAGTCTATGAGTTGAGATACTTGAAGGATGGAGTGAAGGCAAGTGGATATGCAGATGATTTTCCCTATGCAATGCAGGAGATACATGATACAGTCAGGAAGACTTTGACAGACAACACCTTGAAACATAAAACCAAGGTTGATGAAGGTAGAAGAATAGTTTAGTTCAATGTGGGTGACATGGTCATGGTGCATCTTAACAAATAAAGACTTCAAAAGTGAGTCCCTCACAAGTTTCATATGAGAAGGATAGGTCACTATCCTATCTTGGCTAAGTATGCTAATAATGCATTTAGAGTTGAGCTCCCCGAAGACAGTGGACTGTCACCTATTTTTAATATTGTAAACTTAGTCCATTACAAAGGAGAAAAACAAGACATGGATTAGAGTCTCAAAGAAGTGATCAGAGATGTGGAAGATCTCCAATTACCCCCTGTTATAGTCACAGGAGCTGACGGTGTGTTGGATACTAGAGTCTACAAACAAACTAGAACCAAAGCATATAAGGAACAATTGATAAAGAAGCATGGTCAAACCAATGCTGATGAAGTATGGGTAAAAGAATCAGAGTTCAAGAAGATGGGGATTGATCCAAGCATCTTCAATCCAAGGGTGGATTGAACTTTTTTTTTTAGGGAGGATGGTGCAGGAGCACACCTAGGATAACCTCCATGTTTAGTCATTTTTGGCTTGTACTTGACATTTTCCAAGAAAGATAGTTATTTTTGTTTTTAGACCTTAGAAGGTCATTCTAATGTGGGCTAGATGAGTTAGTTATTAGGACTAAGGTCACCAAATTAGCCATTATTAGTATTTTTTAAATTCTTAGTGTTAGGAGTTTGAGTTAGAGTCTTCAATGTGTCTTAAACACATTCATGGTGTCATAGAGATGCCATAAGGTGATAAATGATCTTGGATCCTCGAAATGAAGAGGTTAGAGGTCCTAAAACTTAGGGAGGAGGCATAATGACAAAGATGCCAAAAGTTGCTAAAAAGTTGCTATGACAACATTTGCAATAATTGCAAATGTTGCATGCAACTCGGTTACATAGGATTCCCTTGAAATAGAAGTGGGGAATTGACCAAAACTCCCTAGAATCATGGAGATGGCATCTAATGTTACCCAAGACTCGAATCTCATGCTTAGTCCTTCATTGTAACAAGTTTTGAATATTGAATAGTAGCTTTGCAACTCTATATTGAGGAAATCTGAGCATTTCATTGTGACAGTGATATCTAATGGATTGAATGCCTTAGTTTAGTTGTGGATTTCTATTCATAGGATATTTTTAAGTTTTTTTCATTAAGCAAGCTATTTTTTTAGAGATAGTCTAACGTTTGAAGTAAATTATTTTGCATTTTGTGTGTTCACTGGTCCTGTCCTGACCAGTCAGTCGATTCATGGCTCCCCCATCAAAACTAACCATGGGATCTTCCTAAGGGTAGTTGGATATGTTAGGGGAGTCATTATTTTATACATATGTAGGAGTAGGAGTAGGGTGGAGTCAATTTTCTATTTTTAGTGCCAAGCCCTAGGCGAGCATACACTGTTTGGTTAGGGACTTGGAGATGAAAGTATAAGCATATATTGTAGGGTAGTGAAGCACCGTACAGACTAGGTACAATTTTAGATAGAGAATGATCATATATTGACATGGTAGGAGGATTGAGTTCATACCAATCCATTCGACCAAGTTTTGAGCAATTTTTCAATTGTGTTGCAGACAGTCCTAGAAATTAGGCCTATTAGCCCTATTGGACCTAGATTATAGGAACCCTATGTACGGAGGGATTAGAAAACTAAAACCTTCAAAATATCTTGTAAATTGATAAAGGGTATCTAGATGTGTGATTGGTTTTTCATGTTCTTTGGGAAAGTTTTGAAAGAATTGGGAAAAATTCACTGTAAAAGGCTACAAGGAAACAAGCCCAATTAGGCCTCTTGAAGACAAAAACTTGCACTCGACTGAAAATGGTTATGAGATCCCTCAAAATGGATCCAAATGAGGGTAAATGGAATTTTTCCATGATGATGATGACCCCTGTAATGAATCATTGAATGCTAGAGTGGATTTGGCACTTAGATCCTTCTAAGTGTAGTGGAAGAAGTGAATATTTGAACTAATTAAAAGGTGTTAGTCTTTCAAGGTGAAGCACAAGGATTAAAACTCTTGGAGGAGAGTTTGAATTGGAATTAGTTAATCATCTAAGCCAATTAGGACCTAGATGAGATTAGGTTCCTAGAAGAGACAAGCTAAGGTCTCTTGGATGTAGTGCTAGCAAGCCTTAGAACACTCACATCAGGCTTCAATGAACCTAAATGTTCAAAGAATGAGGAAGAGAAATATGATGCAAATATTGATGCTGAAAAACCTACTATTGAAGGACCTAGAGAGTAGATAAGACCATTCAAAGGTAGATGCTTTGGTTGTAACAAGTTTGGACACATGAAAAGAGACTACAGAGGTAATGTTCCTTTTACGACCTTTTCTGGTTATTGTTTTAATTGTAATCGATATGGGTACAAGAAAGAAGAATGCAGGAAACCTAATCGATCTGGATATAGACAAGACAATGGAAGAGAACCTACAGTAAAACCTACATGTTAAAAATGCAATAACATTGGACACATTGAAAATTATTGTAAGATACAACTAAATTAGGAAATAAGACCTCTTATATGTTACAAATGCAATAATCCAGGTCATATACTAAAGTTTTGAAGGTATAATGGAGTAAACTACAAAAGAGTACCACCTCCTATGAGTACACAAAAGACTAGAAATGATATTGGAAAGAGTTTTGTAGATTTAAAGAATGATTTTGACATTTTTTTTAAGAAAGTGGAAGATAACAGTAGTGGTAAGATATGGAAGATCAAAGAGACAAGTGAGACATTGGTTCATGGAGAGACAATACATGCTACTAGATCTTTACCTGAGTGTAGCAAAGAAGAATCAACCTAATTGGTCAATCATGGCCTTAGCGGGAGCATTGGATAAAGAAATGAGAATATATCCCACACTGTACCTTGTGTATTGAGCTCATGCGGGCTTAGTTATGAGCATGTCTAACATCATGGAGTATACAATTAAGAGCACAACATCAGCCAATGCATATATTTTGATCACGAGATCTACAACTGACTAGACAGTATTAGGTAAAGTGAACCTTTATAACTTAACACTATATAAAGAACCATATGATGATCTATTTCCTTACCATTTGACACAGAGTGACCTAAGGAGATAAGAGAGTAGAGAGATTCAGTCTATCATACATTTTCCTTGCATGATCGATTGAAATGAAAAACTTAGAATTCAGCATGGAAGAGGTATTTACATCATCTAGCTATGGATGCACCTATTAGTTATGATTTTTTAGATCGACCTAGGTATAAGTTCAATAAACATTCATTCAAGTCTTGTGAAGAAGACCCCTAAGCAACATTTTATCAAACACCTTATAGAGTTTTACACATACAAGATATTAGGGCTTACATTCATTGTATGTATGATATACTAGGTATTGATGAAATTTCTACTGAGATGGAATATGTGACTAACAAAGGCATTATGAGAGATGAATACAAATATATTGATCAGTTGAGCATTATGAAAATTCTGGATTGGCAGGTGCTAGTACTTCAGCCCCTCCACATCCTGAAGTGGTGATGATAGTTGTTGCACCTACTAAAGTCACTAATTTAGACACCCCCTCTCCACCACAATAGACATCGCAAGCTGAAAAGATTACTCCTAGAGTAAGCACTAGATATAGAAAAAAAAAAAAACACCACCTAAGGAACCAAGCACTAAGAGAGAAGAGAAGAAAACTAAAAGTGAGAAACACATATGGAAGCCTGACTTGAATATGATTGAGAAGAGAGATATAGAGAAAGGTAAGCTAGTTTCTATAAACAAATACTATGACAAGTATGAGGAGACTGATAAACTCAAGATTGAAGATGTTGTAGTTGATCATTTACTTGTTTTCAAGAAGACTCTTTTAGAAATTGAGGGAGGTGCACTTGAAGAATTATATGGGAGATTGGAGACTAGGAAATAGATATCATAGATTGAGGATGAAACAATTAGAAATTGGGAAATTAATAATATGCTACCTATGATATCTATACATGAAAGGGACATAATATTCAAAGAATTGAAACCTTTATTAATAACAAAGATTAGACTACTGAAAATTATATAAAGAAAGTATGATGAAATGACTGAGGAGACTCAGAAAGCACTAGAGAAAATATTCATGAACACTACTGATGCAGGAGCATCCTGGGTGTAAGGGAAATCTTGCATCACCCAAAAATATGTGTTTTTCTATTCAATAAGGGCTATTTTGTACAAAGCTGCTATATTTGGAAACTTAGTATTTTTAGTAAGTTGGTCGTTTGAACTCAGAATGTTCTAATTTTCCAGGTGAAGGTTCATCTTAGTCATATAAGAATGCCAGTTGAATTTCATTGCCAGATCATTTGTATTGGCGAAATTATTAAG
>MU227080.1:453403-481066 GCA_018584345.1 Thuja plicata
CCCTTTTGTAATAAAAGTGAAAAATAATTAAATGCTAAGGGTAGTCAGCCTTAATGGCTAGATTTATGGAACCTTCTCGGGCGGTGGAAATTGCCTATATAAAGAAGGCCCGTAGTGTTGTCTAGGGAAGTTCTGGGTAGATCTGGGTGATAATTCGAGGCTTTTTCCTACAGAATATTGTAAGGGGAATGCCCATGTGGCTTGGCATATTGTAATTCTAAAAGTTTGTAGTTTCACATTTGTGGAGATAATAAGAAGCCCATTTTCTGTTCTTGCAAATTGTTGTTTCTTTTCTATTTCTATTATGTGTTTGTGGCATTAAGGGGAGCAACCTTCATCAACTACTCCTAAGAAGACTCCACTTCCTAAAAATACTTTACCTACACCCTTAGGAATGTGAGAGAGTTTGAAACCAACTGAGGCAAGTACTAAGAAGAAAAAAGTTGATACACAACCAGATTTTTATGTTTCTGGTGTACCTATGTCACTTGACACCTCTAATGATGGGAAGGACCCTTTTGAAGGAAACTTTGACAATGATGTGAATGAAAATGAAGAAAATAAGGATGAAGAATGAAAAGAGGAAGAACAAAGAGAAGCAATAAAGGATGAAGGATAGACATAATATGAAACAAAAACTGAGGTAGACACATCTTCTATCTCATTGTTGGCAAGGAAAGATAATTCAAAAGATGTTGATGTTGATTGCATGGATGAGGATGAGCTAGTAAAATTGGATTTTACTGCACTTACTAAAGCCAAGGAGAGATTAGGGCAAAAAGGTGACAAAAAGGTTAAGGTAATAACTAGAGCAATTGATACTATAAAAAAATTGCTTCTGGTACCTATTGTTTTCTAGCACATAGATGATATTGAAAACCTGAAGATAACACTTGATGAATTTGATAGTTATTATGAGAACTTGATAAAGATTTGAGAAGAGAAGGAAGAAAATAACTTCTCAGAGAAGAAGCTATCCAAAGTTTGCAATTCTATCTCATGGGACTTGAGCATTCTGAAAACTACTACTACATATGCTAGATTTGCATTGCACATAGAAAGAAACTATTTAGTTACCGCATGAATCCTATCAGACATGTCGAGAACATTGAAGACATTATTGCCAAGGACTAGGAAACTTTGAACAGTATGATGGAGATTTGTGAAACCTCTTCACAATCTATAACAAAATTGGACAAGGAAGTAACAAGAATTTGGAAAAACTAGATGTATTGGATATTTATAAAGGGAGATTACTAACCAAATTCAATTTTCTAAAGAATTTAATCACTCCTAAGCTATCTATAATTGAAGCACACTTATCAGACTTAAAGAAGACTATAGATTAATTCACTAACTCTATGCCTACATAGTTGAAATATATTGAGACAATATCATTTTAATTGAATGGACTAATTCATCTTAGTCAATTATTTCTTGATTCATGGAGTACATAAGTGAAGATCTTGGAAGATTCCTTTAAAGATATTTTGAAACTGGTGAGAAAGCACTAATTTTATTACTTTGTATGCACCTTTTTCATTGTTTTCAAAGGGGGAGATGAGAAGAAAAATGAAATGGAGAAGAGAGAAGAGAAAAATAAATAAGGAGAAGGAGAAGATAATCTATAAGGGAGGAAGAGAAACAAAAAATGGAGAAAGAAGGGGAAACAATTTTGTTTTGTTGGAACACTTAGTCATTTTTTTTGTTAAGTGTTTCCATCAATGCCAAAGGGAGAGATTGTTGGCAAGTGATAAATTTTTTATATTATGATTCAATTTTGGTTTTCATTTATGGAAACACATTTGGGTTACAGATTGCTCCATGTAAAGTTTGTTGGAAAGATTGCCACAATATAGACAATTGTTATTTTGTCATTGATGTCAAACCTTAACTGGTGAGACTATTGCTATATGTTTGATTACCTTATCCATTAGTTGATGAATATTTGAAAGAATGGGATAACAAGAAGACCAAGGAAATGGTTGAGTTATGAGTATACACTAGGGTACTTGATCATTTGGCACTTTGGCAAAGTGATATATTGTTTATCTATCACTGATAGTTCACTAGAAGGTCGATGCTGAGAAAAGAAAAGTTGATGCCAAGCAAAGTGAAAGGTGATGCCAAGAAAAACAAAGATTATGTCAAGCGTCAGTGAAATGCCAATGGAGATAGAGGAAGCTAAGAAATAGCATTTTGTTAATTGATGAGATTTGAGATCTATGGCCGACATGGTTGATTTTATTGGGATATGCATTATTAATTAAGATTGGTACACACTCATTTAATGCATGGGAAACCATTTTTAGCACATGGATTCAATGTTTAATTAATGACTATATTGGAGAATTAAATTAAATGTAATGATGGAAAGATCTTTTGGATCTGACCTAACCTAAGATCCATGATCTTGATTAAGCGGAAAAATATTTATCTGACCTAGATGAAGAGGTATATTATAACCTACTATTCTTATTATTATTGAAACCAAGGGAGGAGAAGTTGAATGCAAAAGTATTGCATGGTTAATTGACTGATTGGTAAAGACCTAGTAGAGAAGGCTATGCAAAGAAGCGAAGTGATTGCTTGATGGATTTCCAAGGAGATCTGAAATTTGAGATGAGAATGGAGGCCACTCAGTGAATTAGCATTAGAGCTAAAATTGGATATGGATTTGCAAAGTAAATTATATGTATCAGATCACACCTGGTGATTACTTTCTAACCATTGTATCAGTTTAAATCCTTTAAGAAAGTTGACCTAACATTCATTGTATAAATCCTTTGAACAAGGTGACATTTAGATTGGAAATGTTCTAAGTCCTCTAAAAAGGCCACTCCTAATAGGGTGATTAAATCCTTTAACGAGGTCACATTTGACAGTGTGTTTTGTAACCTTTGACAGGGTTGGATGCTAACACGGCATCACTTTAGAAGAGTGAAATTTTGGTAGCATGTTACTTGTGGTTTTTTACCATATTGGGTTTCCATGTTAAATCATGGTGTCAAAATGTGTGAATGTTATTGTTGTGTTTTACTGTTAAGTTTCTGCAAGCTTATTTCATTAGTACAGTAAACTACACACTTTTGTTGTTTATTGATGCCAAGTAGATCTAAGTTGTTGAAGTTAGTTTAAATTTTTATATGGGCACATCTGGACTTGAGGATAAATATTTCACCCCCCCTCTTAGTTATTCTAAATTCATCCTAACAATTGGTATCAGAGCACTTGTTCACCTCAATAAGTTTGAAGGTACTTGGAGATAAAGATCAAGATGTATAAAAGGGATGGACCAAAGATTAAAAAGGAAAACTTTCATGCATGGAAAATTTTGATGAAACTTTACTTGGTTGGTATTGGTGATTCTGCTAAATGACATTTTGAAATAGATTATGTAGTCCCTACTGGAGTTCTAAATGTTGCACAATTAAGAGAAAATCGTGAACATAATAAAGCAATGCTGGAACTTGCATCATCTCTAAACTATCATGAATTTGAGGATATCAAGGATTGTACAAGCACAAAGTAGATGTGGGATTCTCTTGCAACCATTTATGGAAGTGACACGAATGTACTCAGAGCCAAATCTAAAATCTTGAGAGGTAAGTTTGATGATTTAAAAATGCAAGAAGGAGAAAACATAGTGCAATATTATGATAGGATAAAGGAAGTTGTAAATGCTATTAGAGGAGCTAAGGGAATCATTGATGATGAAACTATCATAAGCAAGGTACTGAGAAAACTTCTTCCTATTTATTATATTAGAGTATCTGTAATTCAAGAACTGAGATGTACTCCTAATAACAATTTGACTTTGTAAATTTTGGTAGGCAGACTTACTACATTTGAGATGTCAAATTTTGACAACTATACTCCACAAGCTATTGAATTTGAATTCAAGTCACATATGGTTATCAACAAATCAAGGAAAGGAAAGAAATGTGTGGACAGTGAAAGTTGTTGGAATAGTCCCAAGGATAACTAAGAGGGGCGGGGGGTGAATTAGTTGTCAGTCAATTCAATTATTTTCTCTTTCCTTAATGTAATTTGATATAAATTAAATGCACATTCAGATAACACAATAGAGTACTCAACAATTTGATTATGGTTAAACCAAATAGGCAAAAACCCCAGTGGCAATTAGTACCCACAAATAACTGCAGTATTTTATAATGATCCTTGTTAGATGATCTTACAACTCTGTTACGAGTTGATCTTTACAATGTAAGAAGTATAGAGACCTGGTTAAATGTCAGACCCTATTACGAGTCTTTTACAGATAACCCTGTTAAGGGTGAAGACTCACTATCCAATAGCTCACTGTTAAGATGGTGAAGGCTACAACCTTCAGTATAACAGATATAGACTATATCTGGTAAATGAAATTTTTGAGTAGACCTATTCACTTGATCAGCTCCAATGAATTGCAATCAACTTCTATTCCTTCACATAGATCTTCAACTTATTCTCTCTAACTTTCTTTTCTTCTTTTTTTTTTCTTTTTCACATTATTTTTGACACTTAGTGAACATAAATTAACTTCTATAAGTATCTTCACCAAGGATAAGGTCACAATGGTATTCGAAAACACTTCATCAACTTCCTTTTTGGCTCAACCAAGCACGCAATAGAAATTAGGACCATGCAACTCAAACTGAATAGATGCGACACTTCACAAAGTCAGCTTCACCAAATTAACTCTAACATTACGATTCTGTTGAAACACGTTTGGCACCTTTGGATAATTATTTTTAACTCATAACTAAAAATGAATATAAACATGCATATCCCAAAGATAGGTGCAACTCAAGAGATACTGTATTTATGTCGGCTCTTAACAGATAAAATCCACAAACTGTAACTACCATAACTGACTAATCATAACTCAACTAAAACTGCATATCTGACTTGGTATGAATCCACATAGCCACTAGAACATGTATACACCATGGAAGTAAAAACACATAGCTCTAAAGCATCTATATAGATAATTACATATAGGATACCTATTGTATATTATGTTGTCATCAGTGGAAAATGTACAATCAATTATTTGCATAGAAGCAAATCTCCAAAAATCTCCCCCTTTGACATTGATGGAAGCATATGATATCATCAACTCAAAATGTCTTCCTTCTTTTTACAATCTTCTCAATATCCTCATCAAAGGTTCCTCTTCACTACTACTACTCTGTATACTCACCCAGACTATATTCTCCCCCTTACTAATACTCCCCCTTTGACATCAATGACAAAAGGTGTTAAACACCATTAGGCACAGGTACTACTTAGAAGTAGAGTAGTCAAAAATTCATCAGCCACCAAGGAATTATGTTCTAATTAGACTTAGGAAAGGGAATTAATCCCAACTTCTCCCTGAGATACTCAAAATTATCTTTTGATAGAGGCTTTGTAAAAATATCTGCTAGTTGTTCTTTAGTGCTTACATGGTTTAACTTTACTTCTTTGTCTGCAAGTTTTTCTCTTAGGAAGTGGTATTTGATCTCAATGTGTTTTTTATTTTCATGCATCATAGTGTTCTTTGACATATTGATAGTACTAGTGTTGTCACAGTGGATAACAATAGGCTAATCAATCTGAATACCAAAGTCATTAATCATCTGTTTGATCCAAACCATTGTTGAACAATTCAATACTGCTGCAACATACTTAGCTTCTATTGTTGACTGAGAGATACAATTATGCTTTTTACTTGTCTGAGTGACCAACCTGTCTCCAACAAATATTGCTCCTCGTAATGTTCTCTTTCTGTCATCAACACAACCTACCCAATCTGCATCTGTATATACATGAAGTTGTATGTTCTCTAAGTTAGGATACCATAAACCATAGTCTATAGTTCCCTTTAGGTATCTGAATATTCTTTTTATTGTCATTACATGATTTTTCTTGGGTCCAGCTGCAAATCTTCCAACAATGCCAACTGCATTAGAAATGTCAGGTCTATATAGAGTGAGATATATGATTTTTCCAATCATAGACTTGTATAGGGTCTTGTCAACTACTGTGGAATCATAATCTTTAGAAAGTTTGCATCTTGTAGTCATGGGGGTGCTTACTGGTTTGCAATCTTCCATCTTGAAGGTCTTTAATATCTCCTTCACATACTTAGACTGATTTAAAAATATGCATTTCTCCGTTTTTTTTACATCCAATCCAAGGAAGTATTTGATAGGTCCAATCATGCTCATTTCAAATTCACTTTTCATTTCTTTGGCGAATTCTACACTAAGTTTGTCATTACCTCCAAAGATAATGTAATCAAAAAATATAGCAACAAGAAGTAGTCCTTCATCTATCTCTCTTATAAATAAATTAGAGTATGTTGCTCATTTTTTGAATCCTATCTTTGTTAAGTAACCATCAAGTCTCTCATACCACACTCTTGGGGCCTGTTTAAGTCCATAGAGTTTTTTCTTTAATCTGCATACCATGTTTGGTTTATCTAAAAGTTTGAATCCTTCAGGATGCTTTATGTAGACTTCTTCCTTTAAGTCACCATTCAGAAATGTTGATTTCACATTCATTTGATATACCTTAAAGTTCTTGAATGCTGCATAGACCAAAAATAGCTTGATAGCTTCAAGTCTACTCACAGGGGAAAATGTATCAGTGTAGTCTATTCCTTCTCTCTGTGCATATCCTTTGCATACTAATCTTGTTTTGTTCCTTAACACTGTGCCTTCTTCATTCATTTTGTTCCTGAATATCCACTTAGTTCCAATCACATTCTTGTCATGAGGTCTAGGGACCAATTCCCATGTTTCATTCTTGATTATTTGATCTAATTCTTCTTGCATGGCACTTTTCCAATCTGAATATTTGCACGCATCTTCAATACTTAAGGGTTCAATCTATGAAAGTAAGCATACCTCTTCATCAGTGGTTGAACCTTTTTCTCTAGATCTTATTAGGAATTTTGTGCTATGATCTCCAATGATATCTTCCTTAGAGTGGTATTTGGATGTGTATCTTGAATTCTTAGGAGTGATACTTTCATCTGTAATCTGTGAGTCTTCTTCACTTGGTTCAGGATTGTTGCATGAAAAATCAATACAATCAAACATTTCTTAAATAATTGTGTCCTTATTGATGGGTCTGGGCTCATCTTCAATCATGGGAGCATAGTCATAATATATTTCTTGGATCATAAAATTCTCATCAGTCTTCACATGAGTACTTTCAATGATCTTCTTTAGTCTTAGATTGAAACATATATAGGCTTTGATTTTAGTAGAGTAACCAAGAAAAATACCTTCATCACTTCTAGCATCAAACTTACCAATTCTATCATCTCTCTTGATGTAGTACTTACTTCCAAAGATTTTGAAGTATTTTACAATGGGTACATTACCAAACCAAAGTTCATAAGGTGTCTTGTTTGCACCTGGTCTCAATTGTATTCTATTGATAGTGTAAATTGTTGTATTGACTCCATCTCTCCAATAGGTATGGGATACCTTTCCTTTAATCATGGTAGTGTGCGCTGTGTCAATTATTATCCTATTCCTCCTTTCTACTATCCCATTCTGCTGAGGGGTTCTGGGTGCACTTAACTATCTTTTGATTCCAGCTTCTTCACAGTAATCATAAAATTGGTCGGAGGTGAACTCTCCCCCTCTATCAGATCTCAGACATTTGATCTTTAATCTAGATTCATTCTCAACCTTAGCTATGAATACTTTGAACTTATCAAAAGCTTCATATTTTTCTTTTAAGAATCCAACCCACATCATCCTTGAGAAATCATCAACAAAAAAAATAAAATACCTTTCTCTGTAGTATGATCTTGTTTGAGTAGGTCCACATAGGTTTGTATGTATCAAATCTAATTTGTTTTCCATAGAGTCTTGTTTTCTCCTAAATGAGGTCCTCACATGATTCCCCATCAAAAAATCCCTACACATGGTGTCAACTAGTCTTTCAATTCTAGGAAGGTCTCTTACTACCTATACATTAATTATCTTGACTATGTTGTCAAAATTTATATGACAAAGTCTCTTGTGCAATAGCCAGCTGTCATCTACTTTTGCAACAAAACAACTTAATTTTTAGTTGAGCTGAAAAACATTACCTTTGGTCTTTGAACCTGATGTAATCATGTCTCCTTCTTTGTTATTAATGATGCACTGGTTGTTTTTGAATTGCAACTGATATTCTTTATCAAGCAACTGTCCAACACTTAGTAAGTTATGATGAAAACAATCAACATAGAGAACATCATCTGTCTTGTTCTTTCCATCTAGGGTGATAGAACCTCTGTATATGATAGGTTTGGGAGTGTTATCTCCAAATATAACCATGCCACCTTTGTACTTGTACAAATGTACAAATCTATCTTTGTCTACTATCATGTGATGTGAACATTCACTGTCAATGATCCAATCCATTCTGATGTCAGCTTTTGAAACTAATGCTAACTATTATTCATTTACTTCATCTTCTTTGTCCATTTCTTCAAGCATCTTCTCAATGTATTTAATTGCAACAAACCCAATTTCATCTTCTCCTAATTCATCATCAGTTACACCATCCTCAGCATGATAACATTCTTTAGTGTACTTAGGTTTGTAATCTGATCTAAATTTATTGACTCTTGTAGGGCACTTAGATGCAAAGTGACCAACTTTATTGCATGAAAAACATTTGAATGGTAGTTGTCCTTCATATTTCCCTTTACCTTTCCTTTCCTTCTTGGTAATAATAGAAATTATTTCTTCTAGTTATGTATCCACTTCTTCATTATTACTAGAGCTTCTTATAGATTTCTTTTTATGGACTGTGGCTTTGAAGGTTGTCTCACTTTTAGGTTCTGTCTTCAATCTAGATATCTCAAATGCAGATATTTTTCTAATCAAAGTCTCCCTCTTGAATTCTTTTAAAAATTGCATAGTCTCATCTAAGATATTGATCTTTCTCTCATATTCTACTGTCAATGTGGTCATTAACTTGTCCATTATATCTTCCTCTAATATTTCTCCACCATTGTTTATTATACCTGATACTGCTTCATTTATCCTATGATTGTAAGATTTGATGTTATCTTCAGGTAACATCTATAAATTGTTGTATCTTTTCTTCCATGTATTTTTTCTCGCATTCTTTGCTTGGATGTCTCCTTCAAACATGTCTTCTAAGTATTTCCAAATAGAGTATGCTTTGTCTTTCTTCTTGATCTTAGAAAATTCACTGTCAGATAGGGCATTAATTAGGGCTTCTTTGGAAATTACATTATTAGTGAACACTTCCTTTTGATTCAAAGTAGAGTCATCAGCTAAAAGATATTTCAAGGTGGGAATTTCAACTTCTTGAGTGGAAATCTCATAGATCTCAAATCCAACACACTAAATATGTGTTATCATTTTGTTCTTCCAGTCAAGATAGTTTTCTGCATCGAACTTAGGACTCTCTTTCCTAAAGTATGCCATCTGATCTACCTTAAGTTGTTAAGATTTCTCTCCAAGGGACTTGGCTCTGATACCAATTGTTGGAATAGTCCCAAGGATAACTAAGAGGAGGGGGGGTGAATCAATTATCAGTCAGTTCAATTATTTTCTCTTTCCTTAATGTAATTTGATATAAAGTAAATGCACATTTAGATAACACAATGGAGTACTCAAAAAATTGATTACGGGGAAACAAAATAGGCAAAAACCCCAGTGGGAATTAGCACCCACAAATAACTACACTATTTTATAATGATCCCTGTTAGAAGATCTTACAACCCTGTTAGGAGTTGGTCTTTACAATGCAAGAAGTACAGAGACCTAGTTAAAGGTCGGACCCTGTTAGGAGTATTTTATAGATAACCCTATTAAGGGTGAGGACTCACTATCCAATAGCTCACTGCTAAGATGGTGAATGCTATAACCTTCAGTATAATAGATATACACTATATTTGGTAAATGAACTATTTGAGTAGACCTGTTGTCTCAATCAATTCCAATGAATTGCAATCAAGTTGTGTTCCTTCACATAGATCTTCAACTTATTCTCTCTAACTTTCTGTTCTTCTCTTTCTTTTATTTTTCACATCATTTTTGACACTTAGTAAACATAACTAAACTACTATAAGTATCTTCACTAAGGATAAGGTCATGACGGTATCTGGAAACACTTCATCAACTTCCTTGTCAGCTCAACCAAGCACACAATACAAATTAGGACCATGCAAATCAAACTAAATAGACGCGACGCTTCACAAAGTCCGCTTCACCAAATTAACTCTAACATTACAATTCTGTTGAAACACATTCGGCACCTTTGGATAATTATCTTTGAATCATAACTAAACATGAATATAAAAATGCATATCCTGAAGATAGGCACAACTCAAGAGATATTGTATTTATGTCGGCTCTTAATAGATAAAATCCATAAATTGTAACTGCCATAACTGACTAATCATAACTCAACTGAAACACCATATCTGACTCGGCGTGAATGCACATAGCCACTAGAACATGTGTACACCATGAAATTAAACACGCATAGCTCTAAAGAATCTATATAGATAATTACATATAGGATACCTGTTGTATATTATATGTTGTCATCAGTGGCAAATATACAATCAATTATTTGCATAGAAGAAAATATCCAACAAGAGTGACACCTTAGATGATGATCTAGAAGAGCTTGAGGCACTTATGGCAAGGAGATTAGCTAGAGGAAAAGGAAAATTCAAAGGTAAACTTCCTATTATTTGTTTTTCTTGTAACAAAGTTGGTCATATTACTGCTAGATGTCATGACAAGAATGAGAAAGATGAAAGAAGAGACAACAAGTACAAAGACAGAAAGGAGGACCGAGACTACAGAAAGTATAAGGATTACAAAGAAAAAGGTAAGAAATATTTTTATATAGAAGAAGAAGCTTCTGACAGTGAATTTTATAAATCTAATGAAAATGATATAGAAGTTGTGTATGTTGCTATGAAAGATGATTCTAATGATGATGAGAAAACTGTACTAATTTCTTATATGAGTAAAGGTGATTGTTGGATTATTGACAGTGGTTGTTCACATCACATGACTGGTGATAAGGAAAAATTGGAAACCTTAGATCAATGTAAAGGTGGATATGTTACATTTGGTAATGATACACCTTGTAAATTTAAAGGGAAAGGATCAATTCAATTGACTAATAAGATTAGATGTGATGATGTCTACTGGGTTGGTGATCTTAAGTATAATTTGTTGAGTGTTTCATAGCTGAAAACTTCTGGTTACAGAGTTGAATTCCATCACAGGAAAGAAAAGATCTATGATGCCAATGGAGAATTAGTTGGAGGTGGTGAGAAAACAAAAGGTAACTTGTTCTATCTATATTTAGCTGAAGAGACATGCATGTTTTTACAATATAATGATGTTTGGTTATGGCATAAGAGGCTATGTGATGTTAACTTTGATAACTTGGTAAGCATAAGTAAATTGAAAAAGGTTAGAGGGTTGCCTAAGTTAAAGAAACCTAAGAATGCAATGTGTAAGTAATGTCAATTGGGCAAAATGACTAAATCTAGTTTTAAGAGGAAAGCCCATACTTCTGAGAAAATTTTTGAATTGGTTCATACTGATCTTTGTGGATCTATTGGTGAGAAAAGTTACAATGGAGACAAATATTTTATTATATTTGTAGATGAATACTCTAGGATGATGACTATTATATTTCTCAAAGAAAAATATGATGCATTTCAGTTATTTAAGTGGTACTTGGTAAAAGTTGAAAAGGAAACAGGTAAGAGTCTGAAATGTCTGAGATCTGACAGAGGAGGTGAGTTCATTTCTAATGAGTTTAACAAGTTCTGCAATGACCGAGGGATAAAAAGATAGATGTTAGCACCTAGGACACCACCACAGAATGGTATAGCTGAAAGAAGAAATTGATCATGGATTGTGCTAGAACATTAATGATGGAGAAAAATGTTCCACAGAAATATTGGAGAGAAGTTGTGAGTACAGTTGTTTATACCTTGAACAGAGTAAAAGTCAAGAAAGGAACAAATACTACACCTTATGAGCTATTGTATGGACATGCACCTATTGTAAGTTATTTTAAAGTCTTTGGGAATAGATGTTTTATACTAAAGGATAACAAAAATGGTAAACTTGATGCTAAAGGAGAAGAAGGAATATTTCTTGGATATTCTACTAAGAGTAAGGCATACAAATGTTTGAATTCTAACACTAACAAAATTATTGAAAGTGCGAATGTTAGAATTGATGAACATGCAGAAAGAAATGAAGCTAAAAGCATGATTGAGCCTGAAAGTTACAGATCATTCACTTATCCTGAAGAGGAGGATTCTAAAGAAATTGAAAACAAAATTTCAAGAAGCACAAGGTGACTGTCGAGCTATCTAATGGAGATGTCAAGTCACAGTTTCACCTTGAACTGAACTTGAATGATCAAACTAAATCTGAAAAAGAGCCTAATTTGGCAAAATACGTAAGAAGGCACCATAAACCTGATCAAATCATAGGAGAAAATGATTCTGGAGTTATGAAAAGAGGAAAATTAAGAGAAGACACATGTTTTCTATGTGATTTTGAGCCTAAGATAGTAAAAGATGCTTTGGACAATGAAGACTAGATTCAAGCCATGAATGAAGAGATAGACTAGATTGAAAAGAACAAGACATGGACACTAGTACCGAGACCTGACAACAAAAATGTAATTGGCACAAAGTGGGTATTCAAAAACAAGCTAAATGAACATTGAGAGGTGGCAAGGAATAAAGCAAAGAGTGGTATGCAAAGGGTATGCACAAGAGGAAGGAATTGACTATGGAGAGACATTCACCCCAGTTGCAAGATTAGAGGGTGTAAGAACCCTACTTGCATATGCAGCCTACAAAGGATTTAAAGTCTATGAAATGGATGTGAAGTCAACATTTCTAAATGGGATATTAGTAGAGGAAGTATATATTGAACAAGCTAACAGATTTTTTGACCCAAGTAAGAGGAATATGGTTTATAGACTACACAATGCATTATATGGACTGAAACAAGCACCCAGAGCATGGTATGAAAGATTGCACAATTATCTAATGAAATTTGGATTTGCAAGAACAAATGACAACAACAATCTGTATTTGAAAATAGAGCAAGGTAAAGGAATTTTATTGGCTGAAATTTTTGTTGACGACATCATATTCAGTGGACAAGATATGACGCGTAAAGCATTTTCAAAAGAGATGCAAACTGAATTTGAAATGTCTATGTTTGGTGAGATAAAATTCTTTGTTGGTTTACAAATACACCAAATGAAGAATGGTATCTATATTACTCAATCAAAATATTTCAAGGAGATACTAAGAACTTTTGGCATGGAATATTCAAAACCATTGAGTACACCCATGGCTAGTGGACAGAAGTTGACAAAGAATGATGATACCAAAGAGGTAAATCAAACACTATACAAATCAATGATTGGTAAGTTGCAATATGTTGTACACAGTAGACCTGATATTGCATTAGCAGTTGGAATTGTTGCTAGATTTTCTTCTAATCCTAAAGAGACACATATAATGGCATTGGAAAGAATTCAGAGATATTTGAAAGGTACAGAAGACTATGGCCTATATTACAAAAGGAATGACAAGTTTGAACTCAGAGTCTATACTAATTTTGACTGGGCTGGTAATGTTGATGATAGAAAAATAACCAAAGGAGGAGCATTTATTTTGGGGAAAAAATTAATTTCCTGGACAAGAAAGAAACAAAATTGCACCTCACAATCTATAGCTGAAGCCGAGTATGTGGCAGTAGCAGTTAATTGTTAAAACATTGTGTGGTTGAAGATACTACTGAAAGGAATAAAGGAGGAGATCACAAAACTAGTTGTCATATATTGTGATAACATGAGTGCCATTAATATTTCTAAAAATGCTGTAATGCACTCTAAGACAAAACATATAGCTATCAAGTATCATTACTTGAGGGAGCTAGTTTAGAAGAAGGAAGTGAGACTAGAGTATGTGAACACTATGGAACAGCTGGCAAACATATTTACAAAAGCATTACCCAAGGATGCTCATGAGTATCTAAGAGGTAAATTGGGGGTGATTCCCCTTGTAGAGGCTAACTAGTGTTGAATGGTACTATTGCATCAAATGTTTTAATCGGAACACTTGACACATTGATGCATAGTAAGTCACATTTTGAGGATGCTGCCTAAAAATTGTGAAGTAGAAGAAAAGAACTGAAAAGACAATCATTCATACAAAGATGATAGGAATAACATGATACAAAGATTAGAATAGAAGAATCTACATAATGAAGATGTCAACATCTTGAGAATCGTTGTTAAAGAGGGAGTTTATTGCTAAAACAATAGATACAAGGGAGATATTACTGAAAGAGGGAGTTGAACAGTAACATAAAACATTTTCAGTGCGACTATAGACACAGAGGGAGTTAGAATGAAGCTAAAGACATTAATGAAGATTTTTTCATATCAGGAACATAGGAACTTTTTGCATAGTATGGTAACTTTGGTTGGAAATTATTGTTTTAAAATTTAGTGTTGTCATCAATGCCAAAGAGGGAGATTGTTGGGAAGATTGCCACAATATAGAAAATTGTTATTTTTTCATTGATGTCAAACCTTAACTGGTGAGAATATTGTTGTATGTTTCAGTACCTTATCCATTAATTGATGAAGATTTGAAAGAATGGGATAACAAGAAGACCAAGGAAATGGTTGAGTTATGAGTATACACTAGGGTACTTGATCATTTGGCACTTTGGAAAAGTGATACATTGTTTATCTATCACTGACAGTTCATTGGAAGGTCGATGATGAGAAAAGAGAAAGGTGATTCTGAGCAAAGAAAATATGATGTCGACTGCCAGTGAAATGTTGAGGGAGATAGAGGAAGCTAAGCAGTAGTATTTTTTTAATTAATGAGATTTGAGATCTATGGCTGATATAGTTGTTTTTATTGGGATATGAATTGTTTATTAAGATTGGTCCACACTCATTTAATGCACGGGAAACCATTATTAGCACATAAATTCAATTTTTAATTAATGACTATATTGGAGAAGTAAATTAAATATAATGATGGAAAGATCCATTAGATCTGACCTAACCTAAGATCTACGATCTTGATTAAGTGAAAAAAGATTTATCTGACCTAGATGAAGAGGTATATTATAACCTACTATGGTTATTGTTATTAAACCCAAGGGAGGAGAAGTTGAATGCAAAAGTATTGCATGGTTAATTGACTGATTAGTAAAGACCTAGCAGAGAAGGCTGAGTAGAGAAGCGAAGTGATTGCTTGATGGAT
Organism: Thuja plicata; assembly: GCA_018584345.1. Lineage (NCBI taxonomy): Eukaryota > Viridiplantae > Streptophyta > Pinopsida > Cupressales > Cupressaceae > Thuja > Thuja plicata. Next base: position 468,723 of record MU227080.1, read on the forward strand.
TTCCAAGAAGATCTGAAGTTTGAGATGAGAATGGAGGCCACTTAGTGAACTAGAATTAGAGCTGAAATTGGATTTGGATTTGCAAAGTAAGTTGTATGTATCAGATCACACCTACTAATTACTTTCTAACCATTATATCAGTTCAAATCCTTTAACCAGGTTGACCTAATAGTCATTGTATAAATCCTTTGAACAAAGTGACATTCAAATTGGAATGTTCTAAGTCCTCTAACAAGGCCACTCCTGACAGGGTTATTAAATCCTTTAACCAGGTCACATTTGACAGTGTGTTTTGTAACCTTTAACAGGGTTGGCTCCTAACAGGGCATCACTTCAGAAGAGTGAAATTTTGGTAGCATGTTACTACTTTTTTTTTGCATATTGGGTTTCCACATTAAATCATGGTTTTAAAATGTGTGAATGTTATTGTTGTGTTTTACTATTAAGTTTCTGCAAGCTTATTTCATTAGTACAGTAAACTGCACACTTTTATTGTTTATTGATGTCGAGCAGATCTAAGTTGTTGAAGTTAGTTTAAATTTTTATATGGGCACATATGGACCTGAGGATAACTGATTCACCCCTACCCCTCTCAGTTATTCTGAATTCATCCTAACTCTAAAATTGACTAAGTACAGAAGCAAAAATACAAAGGTATTTTGGGTATTAAAGATTGAGATTGATGAGTTATGGAAAGAGAGCTTAGAGGTAGATAGTATGGGGTGTGTGTGACCTCCACCTAAGTTCAATTTTTTTGGTAATGTTTGCAGAAAATAGAGAGATTTGAAGATAGACAGGCATCAACATAATAGTGATATACAGTAGCTAGACAAAAGTGATGATTCATAGAGTATGTCGTGGCCTCCTGGCAATCAGAGTTGGATTATGATTTTTGATAACCTATAATTTGATTATGTAAGAGCACCAACTATGCATTTGATATTAGTTTTATTAAATGTATTTTGTGTTGAGAGTTGACTATGTAATATTTGTATTAAGAGCCAACTTGGTAAAGAATAAATGTATATATGTAAGATCTTTTTTTTGAGCGAATGATGGATGGATGGATGATATGTTTTTGATGAGATACAAATGGAAGAGGAGAGGATGATAGAGCTCATTGATGAGCTATGAACATGAACTATCTAAGCATTAGAGATGCTTTTTTTGTTCATTACTAAGAACATTTTGTAAACAAAATTACACTGTAAGAGTTGTATGCTCAGTTGGCCCCTAACAGGGTGTTGCATACCATTAATAGGGTTGTTATTCCTTTAACAAGAAAATGTACTAGGTAATATTCACCTCCTAATAGGGATAGGTCTCCTAATAGGGACACTATACTTTAGTGCATGCTTGTGCATACCATCCCCATCGGGGTTTTCCCTTGGCCAGGGTTTCCTCGACAAAAAATTATGGTGTTATGAGTATTGTGTTGTTTTCTTATGTTATTTTCATTTCTACAAGCATATGGTTAATGTTTAATTGGTTGAAAAGTTTTAATAAGTGTTGTAATACTGATTCACCCCCCTCTCAATATTACCTAATCCTAACAAATCTATGTTCCAAAATCTACCCCCTCTTTCTGAGAGTATAGTCCATGCAAGGGAACCACATCATCTGCATTTCCTATCATGTGATGCTTACATCCTTTTGCAAAATGATACTATGTTTTAATCTTTGATATTAACATGATATAATCCCTAAAATCCTCTTTGCATTCTAGCTAGCTACATTGTTAGATTCATGTTGCATTTTGTTTTAGGAAAGGCTTCTATTTATTCACTATCCCCCCATCCTAGCTAGCTAAATGTTCCTCCTAGTTATGTTCATACACAAAAAATGTATCTCATTTAGAGGTCTTTATTGCATTATTTTGTATTTGTTATCTTGCACGACTTGGATCTTTTGTCCTTGTTGCATTAATTTTCATATCATCTTCAAACAATTAGGTTACATATCATATTGACTTGCATTATATTTCATACCATAATTGATCTCATCCTTACTCCAATTAGGTTCATTTTAATTGCATATTTACATATCATATTCATTGCACTAGGTTGCATGTCGTATTTGGAAGCATTTAGTTACATTACTTAATTGCATTTACATTACGATTGCATTTCATCTTTATCTATGCCTTTCACATCATATTTCATCTTTCATTTTATTAGGATCATTGCATTTAGTTCATTACAATAATTCATTTTATTACCTCATTATTATCCAGCACATTATATCCCTATCATTATTACATCCATTATGAATTTTGTTAGATTTATTATTATTTTCCTATTAGTTAGAATTATTAGTTATTATGAGGTTCATTCTATTTTATTAAGTACATTATTATATATTTACCACTTAGGCTCATTATGCATTAATCATTAATAATGTCATATTGAATTAGGTAACTTTACATACATATTTATTATATTATCCATATAGCATTAATCATTAGATTCATTTTGCATTATGATGACATCTAACTGATTAAATGTTTGAAGATGTTAAGTTGATCACCGAAATGCAGAAGGATAATGCTAGACATTAAATTAGTTAATGGATTGTATTATCATTGATTTAAACTTGATATAATTTAATTTGTTATAATCAAAGTGTCAAAGACTTCAAAGAATCAGAGAGATAAAGATTATGCTTTCAGTAATGCATAAAAGACAAGCATTCACTATATGACTCCAAACAACAATGGCTAGTGGAACCCAATGCATAGAGATCACCAAAAGTCAAGTCACACTGATTCCCAAGAAATAACACCGATGACCATTACTGACAAGCAGAATCACAAGCATAACCGACAACTAGAATCATAGTGTAAACCAACGGAGAAGCCTGAGGAGAACAAGAGTGTTGACCGAAGCTATCAAAGAGTTAAAACACTAAAATTAACTTGAGTTCAGAAATGACAAAATATATAGCTGGCAGAGCTAAATATGGACTTAACTGGTAGTTATCTTTTTTTTCATCAACAAGAGAAAGCAAGATATAAGTAAAGGATTTAAATTTGTTTTGTCCAATTGGGAAGAATATCTCTACGAGATAAAACAAGATTTTTTCTTTAAATCTAATTGGCTAAGATTGAAGATCACGCCAAGATCAAGAAAATTGAGAACCTAACAATAGTGATATCATGTTTATAAAAGAGACAACTTAATTCATTACGAATTGAGAGGGTGAATGAATGAAAAGAGGATGTTGAAGAGAAACTGATGAAGAGAAAATTCATATAGTCTTGATAAATAAAGCTGAGGAAAGAGCTAAAGTTTTATGCAGACAATGAGCAATAAAGCACAACATCACCGAGAAGAGCTAAAGTGGAGCAAAGGTATTAAAAGAGATATATTGATCATATTGGCTTTATGAACTTACAATAGATTTGAAAATCTACAAGTATAAGTTGTTTATGTGAATAGATCATACTATTTTAGTTTAACCATTGATTCAGAAAGTCTCTTAACCAAGAGGAATTTAAAGACCCTTTATATATTCAAATACATCCCAAGGAGTATCAAAAATTTTTATCATGAAGATAGCATGAGATGCCAGATACCTATAGATAGGCCAAGTGAGTGTTTGATGAAGGAAGGTAGCATAGAGATGCCCGATATCAAGTGACAGACTAAACTTTTAAATCCTCTAACAAGGTCACACCTAACAGTGTGTTTGTAACCTTTAACAGGGTTGGCTCTTCACTGAGATCACTTCAAAAGAGTGAAAATTTTGGGTTACCGGTCCCAAGTGGTTTTTCCCTTAACAGGGTTTCCACAATAAAAATCCATGTGTCAATGTGTTTATGAGTCTTTACTTTAGTGTTTTTCATTACAAGTAGCTTAACTTGATTGATCAGTATACTATAGATAATTTAATGTCTTTCAATAAATTAACATACTTCTATTCGGTAAACATATAGTATAAGGTTTAACAAAGAATTTCGAGAATTAGTAATTTGATAATTGTATTTGAAGGCATTCATCTTATAGGATTGAAGAAACTAGAGGATTAATATTGTGGTACTAAGTTTTTGTGTTGATTATTGGAATATTTTTAAGGCCACTGATGCACCCCCCCTCTCAGTTATTACTAGCAATTAGTATCAAATCTTGTGTACTTAGAAAGGGAGTTTAATAGATCAAAGGAAAAGATCACAAGATCAACAAACAACATTTGCCCAAGTTGAATAAAGACAACTTTGCATCATGGAAAAGAAAAATATGACTCCACCTATTAGATATTGGAAATTATTTTACTCAATACCTTGATATTGAATATGTGTTTCCTATAGGACCTCACACTCTTGAGAAATTAAGAGTAAAGAATGAGAATAATTGCATGATTATAGAACTTGCATCATCACTCTTCGAGCTGAATTTGAACATGTTAAAACCTGGACCTGTGGAAAGAAAATGTGAGATAAGTTGAAGCTAGTACATGGAGGAGATAAAAATGTACTAAGAGCCAAGGAAGAAAGCCTAAGAGGGAGGTTTGATGACCTAAGGATGAAAGAAGGAGAAAATATCACTCAGTATAGCTGCAAAATAAAAGAGGCAGTCAATGCTATTCGAGGAGTTGGAGGTGTACTTGAAGAGGAGAATTTGGTAAGTAAAATCTTAAGAACCTTACTGCCTATATATGCTATTAGAGTTTCTGCTATTCAAGAAATTAGAGTAGTTGCAAACAATACAGTCACTCTAGATAGTCTGATTGGTAGACTGGTTTCATTTGAAATGAATAACTTTGGTAATAGTGTCTTACCATCTATAGAATCTGCATTCAAATATTCTTTAAAGATAAGTAACTCAATTCATAGACATGCTATTAGAAATGATAGTGATAGTGATAATGAGGATCAAGGACTTGATGAGATTGAAGCACTAATGGCTAGAAGATTGTAGAGAGGCAAAGGTAGATACAAAGGTAAATTACCACTTGTAGGTTTCAATTGTAAAGAGGTTGGACACTTTGTTGCAAGATTTCCAAATAGAAGAAAAGAGGAAAGAGGAAATGATAGATCATATGAGAATAAGTTTGATAGAGGTGATAAGAGAGATTACCTAAGAAACTGACAATCTGACAAAAGAGATACCCAAGACTACAAGGACAAAGGGAAGAAAGCTTGTTACCTAGCTGAGAACAAAGCTGATGACACTGACACCGAATCAGAAGAAGACATTGAGATGGTATTTGTAGCCATGAAGGATGATTTAGACAAAGAAGAAGAAAGGTATGTAGAAACTGTACTCATATCTAAAGTTAGTAAGAATGATGTCTGGATCATAGATAGTGGGTGCACTCACCATATGACTGGTGATAAAAAAAATTTTGAGACTTTTGAATACTATACTGGTGGTTTATGGAGAATGGGAAATGATACACCTTGTCCAGTTGAAGACAAAGGAACTATAATGTTGCATAACCTAATCAAATGTGAAAATTTTTACTGGGTAAAATGACTAAATTATAATATGTTAAGTGTTTCACAGATGAATAATACAGGTCATTGAGTGGCATTTGAAAATAAGAAGGCAAAGATCTTCAATGAATTGGGAAGGTTGATTGGAACTGGTGACCACACAAAAGGTAACCTTTTCTATCTTTATGACACTAACGCCACTTGCTTAATGGTTAGAAATGAAGACGTATGGTTGTGGCACAAAATATTGTATCATGTGAACTTTGACAACATGATAAAGATAAGAAACAAAAGGAATGTGAGAGGCTTACCGAGCATGACTAAGCCTGAGCATATCATGTGCAAAAATTGTCAAAAAGGTAAGATGACAAAGTATAGTTTCAAGAGTAAAACCCATACATCTAATGAAATTCTAGAATTACTCCATACAGATCTATGTGAACCCATGAGGAAAAAAATATACTATGGAGATAGGTATTTTATTCTCTTTGTTGATGATTATTGTAGAATGATGATAGTCATGTTCTTAAAAGATAAATCAGAAACATTTAAGATATTTAAATGGTATAAGGCTATGGTAGAAAAACAAAGTGAAAAGAAATTGAAATTCTTAAGGTCAGATAGAGTAGGGGAATTTACTTCAGAATAATTCACTAACTATTGCAATCAGCATGGAAATAAAAGACAAGTTTCTACACCGAGAACACCACAACAAAATGAAATTTCTGAAAGAAGAAATAAATCAATTGTTGACTGTGCAAGAACATTGATGCTTGAGAAAATAATCAATCAAAATTTCTAGAGGGAAGCTATCAGTACTGCTGTCTACACATTAAACATAGTACAATTGAAGAAGGACACAAAGAAGACACCCTACGAGCTTTGGTATGGTCATACACCCAATGTAAGTTACTTCAGAATCTTTTGTAGTCAATTTTATATTTTGAAGGATGATAGAAATGGAAAAATTGACTCCAAAAGTGATGAAGGTATCTTTCTAGGGTACTCAACCGAAAGAAAGTCTTATAAATGTCTTAACGAGTCATCTAACAAAATCATTGAAAGTGCAAATGTGAAAATAGATGAATTTATAGAAAAGAATGATAAGGAAAGAAAGAAAAAAAAAAGAACCAGAGGAATACAATACGTTTGTTTATACATAACATGACACTCTACCCAAGCAATAGTGTATCACTCCTGAGAAATAGAACATTGCACCCGAGCATCAGGCTGGAATTACCAAAAATTGGGAAAATCCTCAAGATGATGTTCTAAACAATGGAGATCAGAATGAATGTGAAGAAGATGATAAGAATGATGAACAAAGGGCTGAACCAAAACTTGCCAAGTATTTTAGAAGACATCATCCATAGAATCATATCATAGGAGACAAGAAGGTTGGAACAAGAACAAGAAGTAAGTCATTGAACACTAGATTTTTACTTTGTGATTTTGAGCCTAAATCTGTTAATACTACAGTTGGGAATGAAGAATGGGTCAGTGCTATGAATAAAGAAATATAACAGATTGAGAAGAACAATACATTGACACTAGTACCAAGACTAGATGACAAGAATGTCATCGGTACCAAATGGATATTCAGAAACAAGATGAATGAGAATGGAGAAGTCACAAGAAACAAAGCAAGGTTAGTGTATCATCTTAAAATGGAAGCACTCCATGTTGAGACCTTTTAGCCCTCCCTAGTAAGCTGTTATGGTCCTAATTTAGACACCTTCATGCTTTCGTGGAGTTTCATGTGCTTATGTGCCTATTCCACCACTCTTTTCTACATTTTCTCTCTATTTCTGAGACTCTGGCACATTTCTCAAGGTTCTGACCCTCTGGGTCAGGGTCAACCTTGACCATCACCTAGATTAGGATCAACCTCAACCTTGAACCTAGGGTCTAGGGTCCTTGGGGTTGAGTCCCAGTTTCGGGGTTTCATCAAAATTTTATATTTTCCCTCTTCGGGGCCATTATTCCTTGAGTTAAGTGTTGAACTCTTAAATTAATATTTGAGGTGGACCTTTCTCGAGCTTTGTGTAGGATTCCTAATTTATTATTTAAGATAAGCCTTTCTCAAGTTTATGCCTAATGCTCAAATTAACTTTGGGGTTGTCCTTACCTTGAATTTTGTGACAAGGCTCTTAAATAATTATTTCTACCTTAAGGGTGGACCCCTTCTAGATTTTTGTGTCAAGAATTTAATTTGGTTATCCTCTCCATGTGCACCTCTCTAGAGTTTTGTGTCATGGACCCTTAATTATTGTTTTCTATGTTGGCCTTTGTGCCAAAGATTACTATAAAAGAAGGGCTTTCTCTCTCATTCTCTCTAACCATAATCATGATCAAGAAGCAATACCAAGATCTCTCAAGCATTCAAGACATCTACATTCTCAATTCAAGCACTTGAGCACCTTTACTTCCATGGAGCCATGAATTGGCATGGTAGATCAACTTCATACTCTTCTACAAAGTTCAAACAACTTCAAGCATCCATCCTTGTGGATCTAAGGAGTTGAATCCGCCACAAGGGTCTGCATACAAGCAAGGTGAATTTGTTTATTTACTTTGTTTATTTCTGCAATTTCAATCACATATATTTGAGGTTAATTCCAAAAGCAGGGTTTGACCAAGGTAAACCCCTTCCCCCCCAACAAACAAATCTCTTTTTCTCACAGATACAGGATTAGGACTGCAGATTTGGACTCAGATCTAGATACCCTTTTTGGCAAACTTTGGGATCCGCAAACAGAGTCACTTTCAGATTTGTGCAGGTCAAGGTCAACATTATTGGGCCAGGGTCGACATTTTGGGGTCAGGGATGACATTTCTGGGTCAAGTTCGACCTTTTTCATAAGATGACATCAAAATGAAAAATGATTTCTGGGTTTTGTTTGTCTCTGCGTTTCCTTTCCAGATCATGCTTCATTTTTTTCCAGAAATAGCCTACAGACCTTAGAAAACAACATTATTTGATCTGCACTATTTTAAGGTTGGTACTTCATCTCATCCATTTCAATTCCTAGATCTATCATATAGATTCCTTTCTAAAATGGGAATTTAAGATTTTGCCTCTTTTCTCTCATTTCCAAATGGACGATTCATTTGTGCATTGATCCTTCTTTTGGGGTTAATCAATTTGGATCTTTCATTTGTGCATTTGACGTTAAAAAGGAACATCTTATCTTCCCCACGCATCATACAAACATCTACATTTTCAAATGTGACATCTTTTCTTATGTTACATTTTGGTAACTGTATGCCTCTCTCTCCGGTTTCCCACAACTTTCCAAAGGCGGGGGTTAGTAGCAAAGGTTCACAAATGAAAGCAAATCAAGTATACAATGACTACTAAACGAATAACAGAAATGTGAGCAATAAAATGTACAAGCAAGAGAAAGGAAGACAAAAAAATGCAAACCTCATGATGCTTGAAGCTTCTATTATTTCTCTCTACTCCTTCCAAAACATTGTTCTTGATGCTCAGTATTGGTGGGGCAGTGTCTATGACTTGAGAAGCGTCGAGAATTTGATAATTGAAAAGTGTGTGTGTGATCGCAAGATGAATTGAATGCTAGAACCAAACTGATGGAGTAATGTCGCATGAGAGCTTGAAATCTTAGATCCTTCAAATGGTTATGAAGGGTTTATTATATAGGAATTGGTGATGAAATGAACGGTTGAGATCAATCCTAGAGATGGGGAGATGAACGGTTGTGATCAAAAGGAACAGGAGAGGTCCTCAGTAAACTCCACCTCTTCATTTGGTAAAAAGGAGACAGGGTTTGGTTAATGGAAGAGCTATTTATGAGTTACCTTTTTGAACTAAAGAGGTGGGTGAAGTTACCCATCTGGACTGGAGAGATGGGTGGAGTAACCCATGTGATGTAATTGGAGTTATCTCTTTGAAGATAAATGAGTATTTAATTTATTTATTTAATAATTGTTTTCAACATGTGAGATAATTGAATTCCTTTTAATTAAGAATTGCTTTATTTGATGAAATTAAATTAATTTAATTGGAAGAATTTAATTAGTAAGTTTAAATATTTAGATTTAAACTATAGGAAATTGAGTTTAATTAATTAAATAATGATAATTAATCAATTAAATCTTAATTAATTAAATAAAATTAATTATTTAATTAATTTTGGGAATTGGATTAGATGATTTGAAGAATGAATTGAGAAGAAAATAGATGATTAATTAATGATTAAAAAACCATTAATTAATAGATGAAAATTAGTGTTTTTAATGTAAAGTCACAAGCCTATCCATTTTAGGGTGTCTACATTTGCCCATCTTTGATGCGATGTGACTTGTCCCAGTGTGTCAAAGATTCTTTTATTTTGCCCCAGCTTGCCCCAGCATTAAGTAGGTGTATTTATGGCCCCTCAACAAGTTTGAGCAAAAAGTCACGAGACGAGTGTTAATTTGTTGAAAAGGCAAATTGTAGAACTGGATTGCTGACGGATCTGAAAAATAGTTTAAAATGCCCCTGTAATTGACCTTTGAAGTTTCCGGGGACCGGGAAGAAATTTCGGAGCTCCTGGGCAAAATTAGGGTTTTTTTCAAAATCCCTATAAGTAGCTAGGAGAGCCCTTCATTTGTCACTTTGTTAATTTGAGCTCTGAATCTCTTGGTAAGTTTCTTTGTTGTTTTTTGCTTCCTTTGCTTCCTTCTTCGAGCGATGGCGGGTCTTCGTGGTGTTATTCACCTTTCCGATCGAGTCCATTCGTACCGTCGGCCTGCTGGCTCTGGACGCCTGTGAGTTATCTCATGTTGCATGTCATTAATTACATGTAATTTAGCTTTTAAATTTTGTGCCTTTTTGAAAAATTATAACCTGTACCGCAGTCACCTACGGTTTTGCCACAATTACGGTTTGGATGTCGCAATTGCTGGTTCTAAGCCGCACTTGATAAAAGTGCCACAGTTGCATTTGTAATATGCTGCAATTGTCATTTGAGTGCCGCACTTGCTCGTTAAATGCTGTAATCACATAAAAGTACCGCACTTGTCTAGTTTAATGCCGCACTTGACTTGTTAACACTGTCTGCCTGATGTCATTGTCAGTTACCTACTTGCTTTTGCTTCTGTTATGTTCCTCAACATCTGAAACTGATAATTTTCTTTTTTTGGTACTCTTTGTAGTTCGTTGGGCGCATTTTGCAATGTCGAGAGTCCAGGCCAGCGGGACTCATTTATAGATTTCAGCTCACAGAGGATGAGAGGTCAGTACTTCAGGACCTGGGACTATATTGCATTTGTTACATGCCTGAGATCATGACCAACAGGGGTCTGATCTCCGCTCTGGTAGAGCGATGTCATTCTGAGACCTGTACTTTCTGGTTGCCCACTGGGGAGTGCATTGTGAATTTGGAGGATGTGTATCGCATCCTCCAACTCCCTATCTAGGGCGAGTTGGTAGAATACTCCACTCGTACTGGTGTCCCTGCATTGTCTGAGTTCACTAGTCTGCCCTGGGATCAGCTCAGTCTGGCTAGTGGTTATGACATTCCCTAGTCTAGATTTGGATTGGGCTTGGATAGACTATCCACTTTATTGGGTAGCTTGATTTGTGGCATCCTTTGCCCCAATCGGTGACAGCATGGGTTTTCTGTTGGATTTGACAGTGTCCTTCAAAGTATGGTCCGAGACCATACTATTTTTGCTTGGGGCCCATGCATGTTGGCACACATGCACTTCCATATGATGTATGTGGCTTACCTTGATGGTAAGTCACTCAGATGCGGTGCCACATTGTTACAGATTTGGGCATGGGAGCACGTTGTCTGTCGTCCTGTGGGTGCCCGTGTTCTCCCGGCCGATAGGCTATATGTATATATGTACGATGGTGCTATTATTCAGACCCATATGGGTCATCTTTCTTATTGGCGACAACAGTTAGATATGATCCCATATTTTATCTGGCGACCTTATAGAGACTGTCATGTTTGGGATGGGGAGGACATCCATCTCCCATTTTGTCGATAGCAGAGATATTTGATTGGTCGTGTGAGTGACCATGTTCATATGATAGATTTCCATAACACCGACAGGGTGTTACGGCAGTTTTGTGAGCAGCAGGATGTTTCAGATTCCTATGCTTACTTTTCCTAGAGGTCCAGAGATGCATGCATTTGGGGTGTCATAGTGTCACTGGATGCTGCACGCACTGAGTTCTTTGGTTTACTCCCTGTTGCCTAGACCTGGTGGTCTACCATTGTTGATCAAGGTATGTTTTTGTATTATGCTTGTGTACTTCCTTTCTACTTTGTAAATTATGCTCATATCCTGTTTGTGAGATTTATGTATATCTACCCTGGTATTGATAGTCAAATTATCTTTTGCAGGTACCACTCAATAGTATGATGCTCACTAGTTGCAGCATCGTCCCAAAGCTTTGACTGATGTGTCGCGTCCTGTTGCCAGGACTATTATGTGGAGGGCTCGGTGGGTACAACGTGGTAGGGGAGGCCGTGCTGGAGGGAGAGGAGGTGGATGGGGAGGGAAGGATGGAGGTGGAGATGGTGGATAGGGGGAGGTGGGAGAGATGGTGGGAGGGATGGAGGATGAGGGAGAGGGGATGAGGGAGGGGATGATCCCAGTCCCAGGGGTGCTAGTGGTGGTGGTAGTGGGGGCCAGACCAGAGTAGGTCTAGGAGCCATTTTGGAGGAGGAGGAGGCTGCAGAGGAGGAGGCACCTCAGTTGGTGCACAGGGTTCACCGACGGACTGCAGCAGTTTTGGCTTTGAGGGTTGAGATTAAGGAGGTAGATGTTGAGCTCACAGATGTAGATGTGGAGGCTCTTGATGAGCATAGTGCGGAGATAGGGTCTTCAGATGGGAGTGGTCACAGTCAGAGCAGTACTAGGGAGAGAAAGGAGAGCGAGGAGGAGCCAG
>MU227080.1:499830-529520 GCA_018584345.1 Thuja plicata
CCACAAGGGTCTCCATACAAGCAAGGTGAATTTGTTTATTTACTTTGTTTATTTCTACAATTTCAATTACATATATTTGAGGTTAATTCCAAAACTGGGGTTTGACCAAGGCAAACCCCTTCCCCCCCCAACAAACAAATCTCTTTTTCTTGTAGATATAGGATTAGGACTGCAGATTTGGACTCAGATCTAGATACCCTTTTTGGAAAACTTTTGGGATCCACAAACAGAGTCACTTTTGGATTTGTGTAGGTCAAGGTCGACATTATTGGGTCAGGGTCGACATTTTAGGGTCAGGGTTGACATTTATGGGTCAAGGTCAACCTTTTTCATAAGACGACATCGAAACAAAAAATGATTTCTGGGTTTTGTTCGTCTCTGCATTTACTTTCTAGATCATACTTTATTTTTTCAAGAAATAGCTCACAGACCTTAGAAAAAAACATTCTTTGATCTGCACTATTTTAAGGTTGGTACTTCATCTCATCCATTTCAATTCCTATATCTATCATATACATTCCTTTCTAAAATGGGAATTTAAGATTTTTCCTCTTTTCTCTCATTTCCAAATGGACGATTCATTTGTGCATTGATCCTTCTTTTGGGGTTAATCAATTTGGATCTTTTATTTGTACATTTGAGGTTAAAAAGGAACATCTTATCTTCCCCACACATCATACAAACATCTACATTTTCAAATGTGACATCTTTTCTTATGTTACATTTTGGTAACATCTCTATTTTATATGTTACAGTTAGTATGCAAGGGATATGCATAATAAGGAGGTATTGATTATGGAGAAACCTTTGCACCCATTGCTAGAATAGAAGGAGTTAGAATCTTACTTGCTTATGTTGCATTTAAAGGATTCAAGGTATACTAGATGGATGCCAAATTTGCATTCCTAAATGGAATACTAGAAGAAGAGGTATACATTGAACAAATAGAAAGATTTGTTGATCCACACAAGAGAAACATGATATGTAGACTACATAAATTATTGTATGGATTGAAACAAGCACCCAGAGCCTCATATGAAACACTTCACTCCTATCTCATTAGCATAAATTTTTTTAGGAAAAGTGAAAATAGTTATCTGTACTAAAAAGAAGATACCAATGGTAATATTCTGATTGCTGAAATTTTTGTTGATGATATCATTTTTGGGGGAAATGAATTGTTATGAGAATCCTTTTCTAATGAAATGAGAAAGGAATTTGAAATTTCTATGTTTGGGGGGATCAAATTCTTTATTGGTCTATAGATTCTTCAACCAGATGCACGCATATATATCACTCAGTCCAAATACATCAAGTGCTAAAGATATTCAAGATGGAAGATTCCAAACCAGTTGGAACACCTGTGGCTACCTGATGTAAGCTGAAAAAATAAGACAAATAAAATTAGGTAAATCAACCCTTATATAGATGAATGATTGGAAAACTGATGTATGTTGTTCATACTAGACCAGATATAACACATGTAGTTGGAATAGTTGCAAGTTTCTCTACTAATCCCAAAGAATCACATATGACTGATGTCAAGAAAATTTTGAGATATCCGAAGAACACCGAGGACTATTGCCTATGGTATAAAAGAGAAGGAATTTTGAGATACAAGTCTATACAGATGTTGATTGGGCTGGAAACATTGATGACTGAAAGAGAAAAACTGGAGGAGCATTCTTCATGGGTGACAAACTTGTCACATGGATCAGCAAGAAGCAAGGATGCATCTCTCAATCTACTATAGAAATAGAGGATGTGGATACTACTACCAATTGCTCCAATATTGCATGGATCAAACAATTGTTGGAAGGTATGAATATGAACATTCTTGAACCAGTAATTATCTACTGTGATAACACCAATGCAATTATCATTTCTAAGATCCAGTCATGCATGCTAAGACTAAGCATATTTCTATCAAGTATCAATATCTGAGAGAAAAAGTGAAAGAAAAGGAGGTGATATTAGAATATGGTCAATCAAAGGAATAATTCGCTGATATATTCACCAAGCCATTACTAAAAGATACATTTGAATACCTAAGACAAAGACTAGGGTCCAACCCTTGTCTATTGGTCGGTAAGCCGACTAGAAGGTTGCATTAACCTACACATAATATGGAGATCATTCATGTTGATACAAACACTGAGATGAATAGCAATAGATACATCTGTACACAGGAAGGTACAAGTATGCACCAAACACCAGAGATATTGTATTGCTGATGGATAGAGGAATTTAAGGAATATATTATATAAAGGGATGGAACAAGATATAGATGATTTTTTTTGGCATTTCTGTCAAAGGGAGAGATTATCTCATTATCATAAGGGAGAGATTATCTAATTGAATTATAATAGACAGATTATCTCATTGATCAGAAAAGACTATATCATAAAGTGAATTTCTTGAGAATCAGAAGGAAGAGTTAATCCTGAGAATCAAAAGGAAGAGTTAATCAATATTCAAAGGGAGAGGAATTGATTACATATGAAATATCCATCTTAGGGAGAGAAGTAACAATGGGAGAGAGTACAGAAAAAGAGAGAAATTGTTGTCAAAGGAAAAAGAGATTATCAAGAAGAGGAACAGTCAAGGCAGAGCACATATCAGAATAGAGACATTAGATGATACATCTATCCACCAAATGGATTAAAGATTGAAGACAACCATTCTGCATGAAACAAATCAAAGTTATTTTTGAGCTTACCAAAAGCCACACATTTTTAATAGTTACAATAAGAAAGCTTGATGAAACTGTTATATTTTAGATTGTATTAGTAATAGTATAGTATGATAATGTAGTATGTTTCCATCAATACCAAAGGGAGAGATTGAGGACATGTAACTAATTGAATGTTTGAAGATGTTAAGTTGATCACCAAAATGTGGAAGGATAATGCAAGATGTTAAATAAGTTATTGGATTGTATTTTCATTGATGTCAACTTGATATAATCTAATCGGTTATAATCAAAGTGTCAAAGACTTCAGAGAATCAGACAGATAAAGATTATGCTTTCAGTAATGCATAAAAGACAAGCATTCACTATATGACTTCAAACACTGATGGGTAGTGGAACCTAACTGATAGAGTTCATTGAAAGTCAAGTCACAGTGATGCCCAAGCAAGAACACTGACTAGCATTACTTATAAGAAGAATCACAAGCATAACCGAAGACCAAAATCATAGTGTAAACTGACGGAGATGACTGAGGAGAAATGCAGTATTGACCGAAGCTATCAAAGAGTAAAAACACCAAAATTAACTTGAGTTCATAAATGACAAAATATCTAGCTTATAGAGCTAAATATGGACTTAACTGGTAGTTATCTTTATTTTCATCAACAAGATAAAGCCAGAGATAAGTAAAGGATTTAAATATATTTTGTCCAGTTGGTGAGAAGATCTCTATGAGATAAAACATGATTTTTTCTTTAAATTTAATTGACTAATATTGTGGATCATGCCAAGATCAAGAAAAACAAGAACCTGAAAATGGTGATATCATGTCTATAAAAGAGAACTTAATTCATTATGAATTAAGAGGGTGAATGAATGAAAAGAGGATGCTGAAGAGCAACTTCATACAATCCTGATCAATCAAGCTGAGGAAAGAGCTAAATTTTTTAGTGGACATCAAGCAACAGAGCACATCATCACTGAGCAAAACTAAAGTGGAGAAAAGGTATTAAAAGAGATATATTTATGAGATTATTTTTATGAGCTTACAATAGATCTGAAAATCTACTAGTATAAGTTGTATTTTTGAATAGGTCATACTGTTTCACTTTAACCATTGATTCATAAAGTCTGTTAATTGAGTGGGATTTAAAGATCCTTTCTATATTGAGATACATCCCAAGGAGTATCAAAATTTTTTATCATGAAGATAGCAAGAGATTCTAGATACCTATTGACAGGATAAGTGAGTGTTTGATCAAGGAAGATAGCATTGAGATGCCCAATATCAAGTGACAGACTAAAATTTTAAATCCTCTAACAAGGTCACACCTAATAGTGTGTTTGTAACCTTTAACATGGTTGGATCTTCACTGAGCTCACTTCAAAAGAGTGAAAATGTTGGGTTACCAGTCCCAAGTGGTTTTTCCATTAACATAGTTTCCACATTACAAATCCATGTGTCAATGTGTTTATGAGTCATTACTTTATTGTAATGCATTACACATAGCTTAGTTGGATTCATTGGTATACTCTAGATAATTTACTGTCTTTCAATAAATTAGCAGACTGCTATTTGGTAAACATATAGTATAAGGTTTAACAAAGCATCCCGAGTAGTAGCAATTTGATAATTGTATTTGCAGACATTCATCTTATATGATTGAAGATAACTAGAGGCTTAATATTGTGGTACTAAGTTTTTGGGTTGATTATTGGAATATTTTTAAGGCCAGTGATTCACCCCCCCTCTCAGTTATTACTAACACATTTATCATCCAAATCATTAATAATGAATTCTCCATCACATACATCCATCATAATCAGAAAAAAAATTAAATATCCATAATAAAAGTTTCCATCATATATGTCCACATGGACACATCACATCATAAATACATGTAGCAAGGATAATCATCCATTCTCCATAAATTTCATATAAATATCATATACCTACTCCATAATGATGTTAGAACTATTATCATAATAATGTCATGTAGCATAAAACACATATCACTCACACCCTACATCACAAGTATCAGTAAAATCATCGTGTGTAACATAAAAATAATAAATAACCATAAGTGCATCCATAAAATATAATCACACACTACATAGCATAAAAATCATCATATATGACCAACTGCATCATAATATAGCTCATAAAAGAATAACAATTCTGTTAATCCCTAAGTTCTATTGATGATTAGTGACCCACACTTAGTCATTTACATAGGTAGCTTTAGTTGGTTATCACTGTGTCTGAGCTAAAAATTCAAGGCCAAGCAACATTGCAGAGCAATTTTTAGGTTTTTGAGTTACATCATACTGAGCCGAGTAGAATACTAAGTGTTGAGTGTCAGAGATGTGTTGTGCTGAGTAGAACAATGTTTTGCATACATGTTAGGATTAATTCAAACTTTGATGTAAACAGTTTAGGATGACTTATATGAGATCTAAGCTGAAATTTGTATGCATTTAATATTTGTCTACTGAGTTAATTTTTCATTTAATTGTTTTATACTATGCATGGCATGGAGCCCATCAGGAAATCATTATGCATCGGAGGTATAAACAATAGATCTTGATCGTTGATCTAGATCTCCCCGCCAGATCTGAAAAGATATAATAAGATGGCTTCTAACCCTAATAGAGTGTGTGTAAGAGTAAGAGATATACATAGAAGGTTTGAATGTTCATAAGAGATGAACAACAAGTCATTTTGAGAAGAAGCCTAGATCAAGAAAAATGATAGAGCAGTGAAAAGAAGAGTGAAGATATATTAGATTAAGAGATCACAGATGTTATTGAAAAGAGAATATCCATCATCAGCATCTGAGTGCATAATGGAGGATGACTATTTGGAACATTCTAATAGGTGTATTAGGTTAAATCTCTTAACAGAGTGGTTTTAGAAGTCTATTTCAAATCTATTAGATGAGTGCTTACTTTATTGTAAGTTGAAATCCTTTAACAAGGTAGTTTGTAATGATCTTTAGTTCTTAACAGAACAAACCTTTAACCAGGTAGATTGCATATTGTAATCAAACTTTTGTAGCCCTAACAGGCACACTTTATTTCTGTAATAGTGAAGATCTTGTGGGTTTCATCCCCACCCCAGTTTTATCTATTTGGGTTTTTGGGTTACCAAAATTATGTGTTATGAGTTATATATTCGATGTTATGGATGCTATCTGATGTTAGGTTAAATTCATATATGTATGAATGTGGATAAATTGTTTTAAGTGGTTTAGATTGAAGATCTCATTCACTCCCCCTCTCAGTATCTTGCTTTCCCATTCTTGTACTTCCAACAATTGGTATCAGAGCCAGGTTCACCTACAAAATCTTTGAATCAACTTGTGAGTATAGATCTTGAGATGGAGGTTTAAAAGTTGGGAAAATTCATTGAGAATCAGAAGATTGAGATCCAGCTAGCATTACATCATCTTGAGATAGCAAGACAAGAATTGAAGAAATCATTGATAGCTAGGAAAGATTTGGCCAAACAAATGAATGATACTCATTACTAGGAAGATGAAACTGTAAATCTATTTTAGAATGAAGATTCTACTGAGAGCGATGCAGTAATTGCAGATCTACTGGAAAAGAACAATGCACTATGTGAAGAAGTTAGAAACTTGAAAAGAGAACAAGAAATGTAGACAATGAGACTGTGTGAAGTATTGGAACAAAAAAAGAAAGCTGAAGATGAAAAAACTATGGTAGAAGAAGACAAAAGAGTGATATTTGTTAGACTTGATGAAAGGACACATGATGTGTAGATGATGACAATCAATCAAGTTGACATGGCAAATCAACTGCTACTTGCAAATCAAGAGATTAGTAGGAAAGATATGGAAATGATAAATCTAAGATCTAAAAATAATCAATTGAAAGAGGATCTGAGATCTGAGAAGGAACTTAATGAATGGTTGAATAGACCTAATGAAGATTTAACTCACTTTGAGAATCTGATGGAAGCATCCAGAAGGTCAAAGGATTCTTCTAGATTAGGTCACATAGAACCAAAGACATTCGCTAAGAAAGGAGAATCATCTAAGAATGGTGAAAGGAGGAATGCAAAGACAAAGTACAACAACCCTGTTTGCCACCACTGTGGAAAACCAAGTCATAGAGAAAACATTTTCTGAAGCAAGAAAGGTAAGTCCAATCCTAAACCTAAGTTTAATGGTTACTATTTTAATTGCAAGAAATTTGGACATAAAGCACATGAATGTTGGGCTGAAGCAAATGATGCACCCCCCAAACAAAGATTTAATGGTTACTATTACAAGTTTCAAAAACATGGTCATAAGGCACAAGACTATAGATCCAATGTTAAATAGTAATGGACATCCAAGACACAAAAAAAAGTATCTAAGAATGGAAACACTTACAACTGGGATTATAATACAAGACAGAGTTGTCATTACTATGAAGAATATGGAAATGCACCTGAAGATTGCTTAATGACACATGTCAGAGGGAAAGCTAAGAGTTGGATGTATGGAAG
This sequence comes from Thuja plicata, assembly GCA_018584345.1. Classification (NCBI taxonomy): domain Eukaryota; kingdom Viridiplantae; phylum Streptophyta; class Pinopsida; order Cupressales; family Cupressaceae; genus Thuja; species Thuja plicata. Next base: position 507,039 of record MU227080.1, read on the forward strand.
CTTAGTCTATTTTAGTTGTTTGAAGATAGGACACACTAAGAGAGAGTGTAGGACAAAAGTTCCTGCTCCTACTATTGAAGAAGTAAGAGCATAGATGAATCGAACATGGGTAAAGAAAATAGAGCCAAGCAGCAGTGAATCCACTAAATCCAAGGTAACCCAATCCAATGGATCAGGTGATCACACCATCTCCAACTGAGAAATAGAGGTATGTAAGGAACTGCATTCAAATTTTAAATCTTACATCAGTTCCTAATATGTAAATGTACCAAAGTCCATATCTACATATGATAAGATGTACCAGGACATGTTTGTGACAAGTGCAAAGAAGAGTTTCCTGCACTATAGGTGCTGAGTTGGTTGGTCAAGTAAGTTGTGATGGCCGAGTGGTATGCAAGTTGTGTTAGTCGGCCAATGACAGCTGGCTTGCACTAACCTAATAGGAAAAATATTTAATGCTTACCTACCTTGACCTTTTGAGTCTATATATGGATGAATGGTCTATTACTCACTTTTACCTTGCAATTTTTAGCATTTACAGAGCCATCAAAGAAGTTACAGATTTGATCTTAGCGAAGTTTGTTTCGATAATTTTGATAGCGTGCTGTCGGCAACCCTAAGTTGAACAGTGCAAAGTGATTGTTTGTCGAGGTACTCTGTTCTTCATTTTTGAACCCTAACCTCAAGAGATTATGGTTTCAAGTTCTTCCGCACTAGTCAAGGGAATGGAAGAAGATTTGAATCAAATTAAGCTAGTAAGGAGTGATGCATGCGCACCACCAAACTTTCGTGTCATCCCAGAAAGTGCAATTTTGAGTGATTTGAATGGAGCCCTATCATCAATCCCGCCAAAGGTACTTATGGTTCATGATGTAAGATCATGCTACATGGTTAAAATTGGCAAAGTGGGCAACAACAAATTGAGGAATTTTTATGACAAGTTGTGTGAGAATGGAATTTTGAAAGATTAATTCAAACATCTAGCCAAAAAAAAAGGTTAACTCGTGCCCTAGATTTTTTGACAAAATTCAAGGATGAATGGATTAAGGTTATCCTAATATAAGTTCATAATATGCATATGTGACTGGACAATATACTAGTAAAGATCACAAAAGATATTATCCAGCGAGTTACTGGGTATCCTATTATTAGCGGTAAACGAACTATGAAGACAAAAGCAAAGAAGAGATAGAAGCTAACACTGGAGTAGTTTGGAACAATATGGGAATGACTATTTCTACAATTACAGACTTGGAACTTGATTTTGGAGTGAGAGCGATTGCTCACAAATTCTATCAGTCGAGCCAACTGGATAGTGTTCCCTGTATAGCCATCGACCAGGCATGGAAGATAGTTAAAAAGAATCAAACCTATGACCTTGTTGTGTTGTAGTTGACATAATTAGCTGAGAACTTATAATCAATCAGGAAAGCTAAAAGCTCATCATGTAAGTTTGGCTCTTTGTTAATGTGTATATTTTTCTATGTAAAGAAGTCATTTCCTACACTAGGATATATTGTTTGGAAAAAGGATAGACCCATCACATTACAGATTAGTGAATGTATTCAGAAATTAGGCAAAAATTTCAATGGTATTATGGGAAGTTATTTTGTGGAATTCAAAAAGAGAATGAGGTTGAGGAATAGAATTCCCAATTCACTTGTGGAGAAGCACTATGATGAGATATGTTTCTTAGTGGATACAAACTACACATATATTCAGGCTGTGACACCTAGGGTATCATGGCTGGAGCCATTTCCCAATGAAGTTAATGTTGATGAAGCATCAGTAGCTATCAAAACACTCCTAGTAGAGGAGATTGATACTAAAGCTAAAAGATTCAGAAATTTTGATGAAGCTAAGGCAAAGATTTTGATGAATCTTAAGGCAGGAACTATGGAAAGAAAAAGGAAGAAAATTGTGAAAAATCTTAAAAAGATGGTTGGCTTTCCGAGTGATGAAGAGCTAGAGGATACACCTCTAGATATATCTACTAGACAAGGAGAAGATGTATCTGATGAACAAGAAGTAGAAGTCAGTGAACCTGAAGAAGAGGTCACTGCTAAGGAAAAAGGGAAGAGGCTAGCAGTAGCAAAGGTAACAAAGCTGAGACAAGAAAAACCTAGGGTTACCCCTCCCATTGTAAATCATCCATGGAAAATGGAATCTATCACCACATCACCAGTAGAGAAGACTCAAGTCTATGCAAAGAAGATTGGAGAAAGTAGCTCTGGATCGAGGACTAAATTAGCAACAAAGGTTGTGTCGAGCCTACAAGTTAAAAAACCAAGAATAAAAATGAATTCAGATCTAGAAAGTGATGAGGACATGACTAAAATTGATGAACCCAGTAACATACCAACAACACCATTCAAGAAATGTATAGATATTGATGAGGTATGTGAACATTTGAGAAATTCTATAGGGTTATCTGGTTTTAAGTTTATAAGGTATGAACAATTGAAGGTAGGAGACAAACATAAGGTTCAGGAAGATCTCCTAGACATGATGTGTAATTTTAAATTAACCCCTATAACAATAAGAGACAATGTGCCGAGTGAGTTGTATGAATTTCTATCTGGCAAGTGGGAATTTTCACTCACAACTGAGAGACAGATTAGGGAAGGCACTTTAGCTCAATTCATTCCTGAGCTAACAAAGAAACAAAGAGAAATTTTTTTTGAAGAGTAAAAGCACAAATTTCTACCTAGGCAAAGAGGTTATGCTATTTTGAAGAATGATATTGAAGGGATAGTACAACAGAGTACTGGAATTTGGAAAGAAGTTTTTGGACTAATTGTTTCAAAAGAAAAAAGAACTGATGAAGGAACATCTAAGCCAAAGGATAAGGAAACTAAATCCACCCCTATACCATAGATTTCAATAGTTCACATGTCAACTGAGTCTGAGAAGACTAGGACAGATGCACAAGATCAATCAGAGATAGTTAACACTATTGATTTGACTATTGACAATCTGATTGATGTGACAATTGATGACTCTAGCAATCTAGATGTCGAGGGTCAGGATGAGCCGAGAGACTCACCTATTGATTCACATATGAAGGCAAATGAGGTTGAAGAAGAGAAGATCATAGAAGAAGAAGAAAGAAATCAAAATAAATCTTAAGATAAGGATGCTCAAGATGAAGCAGAAAAGGAGAAAACAATTGAACAAGATGTAATTGTTCAGCATTCACCTATTTTAGAGGTTGTAAAATCAATACTAGGTAGTAGTGAGGAGATAAAATATACTAATAGTGAGCCTAAAGAACAAGAGGCAATGCAAGTGTTGGTTGATCTACCACACTCTGCATCATCAACTCCCACTAGAACCAAGATAGGAAGTATGCCTGATTAGCAGGCAATCCTAACTAAACTTAAAGATGCAATGGTGTCAACTACTAAATTTGCAAAAGGTATTGTAGAAACGAAGCCAAGCAGTAGTTCACCTAAATGCAAGAGAAGGAAAGTTATGAGGAAGAAGTCTCTGATTCTAGATGTCACATTGGATGAAGTTATTGTGATTCCACCATGGGATCCCAATTTTTTTGTCTTATGAACAGATTGAAACTCTTTAAGAGTTACTTAAGAGGAAGAAAAGATAGGAGGAATTGAAAAGGGAGAAAAAGAAAAAGCAAGTGCTACATGACATAAAAGATATATTTTTAAAGGCTTTTGACATGGAGGATGAAAATCCTTAAGCCCCTCTTCTTGACCAGCTAGTTCACATTGTGCAAAAGGTAAATGATGACAATATTGAAGCCAATGAGAAACTGTTGCAATGGTTCGAGAGAAAATTTTAGAACAAGGTACTTGCAAAAATCTCAGGAGAGATTGTAGTTAAACAGGTTGAACTTTCTTCTCTGTTAGAAATTTTAGAAGGAGTTGCAACAAATGTCCATTCATTGTATAAGAGGTTATCTGATGTGGAATTCTTCATAAAAGATAATCAACAGGCTTTAGACAAATTGCAACTAGACCTTAAGTCAACTGGAATTCACTGAGTATGGATGCTAGCACTAGCGCCTTACTTATTAATAGGCTAAATTATGCACAAAGGAGGATAGCTGAGCTCACGGCTGAAGATGGTCAGATTATTACCAAATTGATTACTATTCAGATAAGTCTGATACCTCATCTAGAGGTCATTCAAAAATAAATTTTATCTACAAACAAATTGATTAAGAGGGACCCTCATCTCTCAACTATAGAAAGCTTAGTAAGTCTAGGTGCCGAGCTAGAAGTGAAAATAGAGGTTACGAAGTTTGTTAAGGACAGTTGGGACTCTAGATTTGAGTCTACCTTACAACTTCATAAATAGTTTTTGGACAAGTATAACTTGACCCCACCAGCTATCAGTGACAAAAACAAGGGGGAAACTCAAGGAGATCAGAACAGGACTGACAAGGATACATCATAAAGGAGATCAGAACTGGTATCCATCTGTAAATGTTTCTTTGAAGGCATGTACTATGTAAATTTTTGTATGTAGTATGATGTACATTCCTAGGGGGAGTATAGTGTGTACTTAGGCAATATTTTGGATGAAATGAATTGTAATGATAAGTGTGTTTTTTCCACTAATATCAAAGGGGGAGATTGTTAATCCCTAAGTTCTATTGATGATTAGTGACCTACACTTAGTCATTTACGTAGGTAGTTTTAGTTGGTTATCACTGTGGTTGAGCTAATGATTCAAGGCCGATAAACATTGTCGAGAAATTTTTAGGTTGCCGAGTTACATCATGCCGAGCCAAGTAGAATATTATGTGTCAAGCATCAAAGATGTGATGTGCTGAGTAGAATAGTTTTTTGCATACATGTCAGGATTAATTCAAACTTTGATGTAAACAGTTTAGGATGAATTGTATGAGATCTAAGCCAACATCTGTATGCATTTAATATTTTTCTACTGAGTTAATTTTGCATTTAATTGTTTTATACTATGCATGGCATGGAGCCAATCAGGAAATCATTATGCATCAGAGGTATAAACAATAGATCTTGATCGTTGATCTAGATCTCGCTGCCAGATCTGAAAAGATATAATAAGATACCTTCTAACCCTAACAGAGTGTGTGTAAGAGAAACAGATATACAGAGAAGACTTGTATGTTCATGAGAGATGAAAAGAAATTCATTTTGAGAAGAAGCCTAGATCAAGCAGAATGACAGAGCAGTGAAAAGTAGAGTAAAGACATATCACATTAAGAGATCACAAGGTTATTGAAAAGATAAGATCCATCATCAGAATATGAGTGCATAATAGAGGATCACTACTTGGAATATTCTAACAGGTGTATCAGGTTAAATCTCTTAACAGATTGGTTTTAGCAGACCATATCAAATCTCTTAGCCGAGTTCTTACTTTACTGTAAGTTGAAATCCTTTAACAAGGTAGATTGTAATGATCTTTAGTTCTTAACATAACAAAACTTTAACCAGGTATATTGCATATTGTAAGCAAAATTTTCTAGCCCTAACAGGAACACTTTATTGTTGCAGTAGTGAAGATCTTGTGGGTGTCATCCCCACCCCAGTTTTACCTATTTGGGTTTCTAGGTTACCAAAATTTTGTGTTATGAGTTATATATTTGATATTATGGATGTTGTCTGATGTTAGGTTAAATTCATATATGTATGAATGTGGATAAAATTTTTTTAAGTGGTTTAGATTGAAGATCTAATTCGCCCCCCCTCTCAGTATCTTGCTTTCCCATTCTTGTACTTCCAACAAATTCATCATAGTGAATCAGTCCATCATAGTCACAATATCATATCATTCATAAAATCACATCAAATAGTCCCATCTAATGGTACACCAAAATAATACATCATGTATGCATGATACATGCACGTAAGTCCCACTATACATCTAATCTCATGTGTATCAAAAAATACAAAAAAAAATGTATTAATATCTATGAGGGGCTCTCATGTGGTTGGCTAGGATGGTCCTCCCTCTTCTCATCTAGTCCTAGGTGGTCTCATGCCAACTAATCTATGTGATGTCCCTTCTGTGGTGCATGATATGGTCCTCTCAAAGTGGGGTAGTTGTCATTGGTGCTCTAGTGCCACCTAGTGGTAGAGTCCCATGTAATACTGGGCCTCTTTTCCTACTCTTCATGCATCTCTCTACATGACCATTGCATCAGACAAAATTTGTGCTACCCCTGGAAGTGTAGCTTCTTGTCAAGAGAAATCTCACTCTACTCTATATGTCTCTACCCACTACTATTATAGATCCATCTCTACTATCATGGTCCCCAGCTACTTCCTCAACTTGTATGCCTCCTCTCCATCTCCTCCCAAGGGAATCATCATGACATAAAAATACCCTGAGTTGTCTCTTTGTTGAAAGGGATGAAATTATATCTGTGCACTATCAGTATATCTTGTCTCTGTATCATGGAGTTCTTGTACCATAATAAACTTTGTCTGGAGATTGTCCCTCTCTGCCCGAATGGTGGCATGCTAACCACTCTATGCCTCTAGCTCCACCCTAACCCTGTGAAGATCTTTCTAAACTCCATCGTAGGATGCATGTGTAGCCTCCCTACTAGTGTCTTTATTTGTGGTGTCAGCACTAGTCGTACATGTCCAAGTGGTAGCCTAAATACTAGTTCTAGTGCCAGAGTTTGTCCCTGTCCCTACACCTCTACAAAGAGAGCTCTTTATTTGGATGTGGGTACACTCCTCTAGGGCACTCTCTCCTCTATCCCCTTTCTCTCTTACATCCCCTTCCTTTCCTTAATCTTCACCATCATCCTCTCCTTCACCATGCTCATATGTTCCTTCCTACTCTTATGCTCTCACCTTTACTGGGTTGGTGAGACAAACTAGCTTGTGTGTATCCCAACACTGTGAATATTGGGTTGTAACCCCTAAATTAGGTAGCTCCTACCCAAACCTCCACGCAACAATCTACATCCACCTCCATGATGTCCTCACAACTCCCATGTCACCTCTGATCCCCCAGGGAACCACCTCACATGTAACATGTGGATGTAGGAATCTATTTGGTACACATCCCTGCACCACTCCAAATTATTGTCTCACTCAAGATGGCATATATCTAGCCATCATATGTATTTTCCTTCTCATCAGTTAGTAGTCAGTTTGTACATAGCCCAGGTAGAACATATCTAGGCATCTATATTCTCTCTGATTCTTCTCATCCCAGTGCCCCCAAGGCTCCTACTCAGTGAAGGGTGTCCACTCAAACACCTTCATCTCATCTAACAACCTACGCTAGTAACCAACACTCCTTATTGACCCATACATAATTGGTGGCCAATACCTGCAAGCATATGGATCATACACCTCCTTCTCATCCTTTGTCCTGATGGGTTTATTCAAAGTTATATCCTCCTAAGCCTAAATAATTAGTAGAGTCACACATGTCCCTAGAATTATCTGCTCCTAGTAGGCGCACATATGAAGGTCATGGTAAAGATGACCTAGTATGGTGTACCCCTATTAGTACACCATGCCCTTCTCTTCTAGCATCATGTTCAGTATCCCTGTCCAACCATGTGAAAATTTATTCCTTGTAAGGTCTAGACACATGCGTCCTTGAATCAATCTAAAAAGATATAATGCTAATCATTATATTATTTTCTGCATGGCCACCTTCCATGATATCCTTGTTCGATCTCATAGAAGTGATGAACAATATTTCTTAAAACATGTCTCCATGTATGTCTCTGACCCTTCTATTTTTCATGTTTAGGAATCACCCCCTTGATGGGTACTATGTAGATCTACCACACATATTTTAGGGTGATGGTGGCCTCCCATATTGACAAATGACTCGATGTATCTGAATGTCACCACTCCACTAATACTATCACGAGCCTATTATACCCTCAAATTTGTGGCCAATCATGAATATTCTAGAGGTCACAAAGTATAACCTGTCCACACTTAGCCACTATCAACTACCCTCATAGGCTCATCATATTAGGTCAACTCTTTGTAGACACCAATGGAAGCTCATGTGCTTGCATCAAGTGCCACTATGTTAGTTATCCTTATTCTATCCTTTTCTTTGCATATCCTAGTCCTGATTGGGGAATCATGTTCCTGATCTACCCTGACCAAATGTTGGAACATATTTTGCAATGTTGTTTACATTGTTTTGTTCAATCGACAGAGACACTGAATCATAATCAACGAAGTGGATTGATGAAAATGTCAATTCACAGAGAGATGGTTTGTGATCATGTATCCCTAGTATTTGAGTGGAACCCTAACCCAAAACTCCCATCTACAAATGTGATGATTTTCTGCTTGAAATCTCAGGTCCCTAACCCTTATCATTGAAGAGGTTTATCAACTGATCAATGTCTACGCAGATAATGATATACCGATTGATGTGTCTACCCCATGAGTTTCTCAACCCCCTAATTATCGTACGATCTACAATAAATTATTTAAATTAAATGAAAGATGGAAAGGAAAGGAAGGGTCTTCAAAAATAAGTGGTGGATCCCAATCTACTAACCTCTGGTAAGTGTGCACATGCTCTCCAAGCTGGTTCCTCCCCCTATCTATAGTCATGGTCACTCTAGGTGCTCTCAGTTTTAATATTCTGAGTGTCAAAAGTGACTCTTCGTAGGGCCCTATAGACCTATTTGTAGGCCCCTAGCTCATTTTCCATCCTAATCCCCATTTTTAATCAAATTTTCTTCCATACCCTAATTATCATGCAAAATTCTTCCTTTTTCTCCTCCTCTTTTCATATTTGTTTGTCTTGTTTGCCTTTTTTTGAGAAAATTACACAAAATTATTATTTTTAATTATTTTATCTAGGGGGCACCATCTCTCACCGTCGTCTCTTTGACATGACTCTTAGGACCTTGTTCATTTCTCGAGCATCTTGTTTTTCTTTTTGTTTAACGCGATGTCATTTTCAACGCTACATTAGAGGGGGAAAATGTAGACATATAAAAATATCCCTAAGCACTTAATGTTAATTAAATTTAATTTAATTAATGTCCCCTAAAATGTTATAGTTAATTTTAATTAATTAATTATACTTGTTATATTCCTCTATCTATTTAATTAACAAGGTTTATATTTTAAAGTGTTTAAATTTAATTTGAATACGTCCCTAATGTATTATATTTTATTTAATACACGATTCTCCATAAATCCCATTTTAAAAATTTCTTATTTTTTTATACCCCACACTTAACTTATTTCTTCTAAACCTTGGTTAATTTAAATTAATCCTAAACTCAACCTAGAAACCTAGCCTATACATATCACCTCACTCACTAAACCTACCCACTTGGGGTAATCCTTGATTCGCTCACTAATCCATAGGATTTGTAACCTATTTAGGACTAATTGGTTTCTCACACATGTATGAGAAACTCATCTGAAAGAAGCCAACTAACTTCCTCAAACGAGCGCCAACTACATTCTTAGAATTTTTTCCCCTAGTCCTTTCCCCAATGTTTCTCACACATGTGTGAGAAATCTTGAGCCTTTCAAACCTTAAAATCCCATCTGGTGTCAATTTTCTCACACATGTGTGAAAAAGGTTGACTTTTGCATGGCCATCTTGTAGCCTATGTTTCCTTTAGGTGGCTCTTATGTGGACTCCAGTTATGTGCCACCTCACCCAAGCCATCATCTTCACCCCAAAAATCTATAAATAGGAGCCTTGCATCTTGCCAATCATCCATCATTTGCATAGTTGAGTTATCATGCTACTTTTACTTTGAGCATTCTATAGAATTTAACAATATTCATGTGTTATTATTTTCATAGATTTGAATCTTCGTAGAACTATAGCTTAATCTGGAATCCATGTTAGATTAATAGTTGCAACTCATCTTCATCTCATCCTTTCTATCATAGTTCATAGTTTAATTTACATCATTTTAGATCACTCTGACAAACTAGTTCCTCATACTATTTTTGTGATTTGTTGATCTCCATTAGCTTGAACTTAGGATTCAAATCATTTGATCTTGCATTGGGGATATTATTATTGTTTTTGGAGAGAGCACCACAAATATCCAAAATGAACAAATCAAATATAACTTGGGAGCTTCCATTTTAGTTCAATCCAAGGTTATGTGTAGAGTCTATTTGTATATTGCATCTTTTTCAAATTAACATTTGATCTTTTATGCCTTCCTATACAAAGTTGGAATTTTCACATATACAGGTCCTTCTCTACATATTTTTTATCAAGTACATACTAATCATATTATTGTTCGTTTTGAGATTTCTTGACTATCCAGTTGAAATAGGGTTTCTATTTTTTGTGGGGGTATCTCTTGATTTTATTTAGTATAGGATATTTCACTCCATCGTCATCCCCTTCTACTCAATTTGGTGAGTCTTTCTCCAAGACAAAGCATCAAAGTTCATGTGAGACATACAATTTTAGTGTCAAGGTGGGACATGCAATAAAAATGTGTTGGATGAAACTAGAGTCTTTAAAGTAGGGAATTCAATAGTATTACATTTGAACTTCTCATACATATTCACAAATAAGAAAATGTCACACTCTTTCTACATGAGCCTTTCCTTCTTGTTAGTGACACATAGTTTTAGTGTACATTTCATAACTCTCCTTTGTCATCATTATGGAGGTTATTCTACTCTTTATGATATTTTTTTTTTGGTTCTATAGTTCATTTCTTTAGACAATTGACACCTTTATTTTTAGTGAGGAATTTGTTCTTGTATGGTTGAGTAGTGTTGTTGGGATCACTCATACAGATTCATAAGTCATCTACATCTTTTACTAATAGATGTTTTGCCTTTATTTGGGTTATCTAGTCATTGTTTAAGTAGTATTTTTGGTGCACTTATGTAGATTGTTGTCTTTTGTATATTTGATTGATAGATGTTTTTTCTTTGTCACAATTAGAGGTACTCATAAGAATTTATCTTGATCATAATCATAGTTTTAGAGGAGGTTTTTCATTCAACACTATATAAATTATCACTCAACATCTTTCCATGCTTTTATTGTGTCTTAGAGGATATTTTTATGCACTTCATGTAGTTGCATCTCTCACTTTTGGAGATGAGTTTTTTTTGTTGTTCTTTTTCTCCATTTTCTCTATTTTGAGAGGCTTTCATTGTACATGGATACATAATGAAACCTTTTCTTTTAGGACCTATTCATATTTTATTCTTAGAGTTTTTTTCCTCTCCCAATTTCACTTACAGGGGGTGTTAAAGCATGCATTTAGTTGCATTAGGCACACTTTCATATGTTTCTTTAATTAATTTTGCACATGCTAAAGAGTATTCTCATTCATATTATCATGCATAATTAATAACATGTTTTCACATTTATGCTTTATCTTAAGTTCACTTATTTGGGCTTAATTTAGGTTAGTCTAGTCTATCCGGGTTTCAATTTGTACGTTGTGCATACCATGCACTTCTAGCTTTCATATCTATCTCCAATTTTATATTTTTAGTTTGAGTTAGATTTTTTCTATTTTTAGGACTATTTATTCCTATAAAAGAAATTGATCTCTTTATTGCAATTCATTTTGCATTCCTACAATCCTATAATCTTGCAATATTGTAATCTTTTTCCACTTTAGAAATGTTGCAATTATTCACTTGCCATCTTCCTTCTGGAAGATGTTTTCATGTTTCTATTTGTGTTGAACATAACAAAGAAATAAGAGGGAGGTGAATTTGTTATTACACACACTTTATAAAACTTTTATTGTGTTAGTAAATTTACCAATAACAACAACATCAACTTTTGATCTATCTGTTAACCACATTAAACATTCATAATAGACATGAACATTAAAGCATAAAAACACTGACACAAAACAACACCAAGATTTATGTGGAAACCAAAACTTGGAAAAATGATGGGGAAGCTAATTCTCATGAAAAAAAACACTGGTTAAGGTGATTTTTACAAAGGCTCACTACTAGTTGTGCTCACTACAGATTTACTCACTACCGATTGGCTCATTGTCGATTGGGCTAACTACCCTTACAAATGAATATGGATAACTACCATTACAAATAGGCTCATTGCTGTAATATATTAAAAGAGATTGAATCCACCACTGAGATCACTGTTACCAACACATTGAATTATATAAAAGATATATTAGTCTGCTACCAATTGCATCAACATGCACGATGACCAACACAGATATTATGTAAATATATTCATAATCATTTTGTATATAATCATCACATATGCGACACAAACAACTAAAATCATCAGTCTTCTTACACTGCTTGATGCCATCAACCATGTCAGCCAAACCAATTTGAAATAGGTCACACCAAGGCATTCATTCGGTGGTAAGGAATGAAATGTGGACCACCTCAATCAATAAAACATGCACAATATAAAATAAAACACTACATTATCTCTAAAGCCTTTAGTGCCAACATACATGAAGAACATGTTACATAATAGCTATTGGGACTGAAATATGAATGAATATGCTCCAAATAGGAGAAAACCCTAATAAAGGATCCACCATATGTTGCACAAATAATATGAACACCACAAAAAAGGATAAGGAGAAATATCTAAGACACATCCTTCGGTGATCCCCTCTACCGATACCAGAAGGATATTGGTACACATCAATTGATACAAACAAAATATGAATATGCATAAGATATGTTGACATCAATAACAACTATTAATGACAAAATGATGAATAAATATCAATTTCACATTTTAACAGTCTCCCCCTTTGTCATTCATGGAGACATTCATCAATAAAGAAGAAAACAACTTCAAAAGATATCTTCTTCAAGGTTCTCTATACTTCTCCAGATTTTCCCCCTTTGACAATAATGAAAAAGGGCCAAAACCCCCCCTTACTAAATTATTGTTCTCCCCTAAGAGAAAGCCTCCAAGCATTGATTCATAAAATAATAAGCATGGAAAATATTATACCAATGAACATAGCAGTGCATCTAGTGAATATTAGGAAGGGGAAGAATGCCAAGATTCCTTCTGAGATGCTCAAAAGTATCCTCACTCAAAGGTTTTTTGAATATTTCTGCTATCTGCTCTATTGTTAGCTCATATTCAAGCTTCACTTCACCTTCAAACACATTCTCTCTTATTTAGTGATATCTGATAGATATATGCTTCATTCTAGAATGTTGTACTAGATTCTTTAATATATTTATAGCATTGGTATTGTCACACATAATCAAAATTTATTTATCAAAAGTAATAACTATATCCTTTAAAGTCTATTTCATCCATAATACCCAAGTACAACATGAGGATAGTGCATTGTATTCTAATTTAGTAGTTGATAATGGTACAACATCATGCTTCTTTATTGACCAAGAAACTAACTAGGAGCCAACAAAATAAGCCCCACCACTGGTACTTCTTAGATTATCCAAAAAAACTACTCAACTTTCATCTTTATAAGTTGTCAGCCTGAAATTTGATAATTTTGGATACCATAAACCAAATTATTCTATTCCTTTCAGATATTTTAAAAATTCTCTTTACTGCCATAACATGTGATTATTTTAGTTCTTTCTGAAATCTAGATACCAAACATACTACATACATAATATCTATCCTAGTAACAATTACATACAATGATCCACCAATCTTTAATCTATACTTGCTTGCATATGATTTCAGTGACTCGTCCTCCTTAGTTTACTCGTAGCTGGTAATAATTGAAGTATATACTGGTTTGGAATTCTCCAACCCGAGATTATTTAATAATTCATTGACATAATTGGAGAGAGAGAGAGAGAGAGAATTAATAATAAAAATGTAATTTTTTAAAATTAAAAATTACTAACAACAGAAAATAGCTAAAAAATTAAAAATATATATAATTTACAATAAAAAATAAAGAAAAAAGGATCAAATGTGTACACCTAGCATCAATGACAGTCAGAAAGAGGTCAAAAGTGCTAAAATTTGATTTTAGGGTTTCTCAAATAGGAAATGTTTTCACAAGTTCTAACAATTCGAAAGTGTGAGTTTGATAGAGTGGTTGTAGTGGTTGATCAAGAGATCCTATATCTTTCCATTTTATCATTTCCCTATTCCTATTAGAAGATTATGTTCTCTTTTTGAAGCTTGTGTAGACCTATAGCTGGCCTCAAGATCATGCATCTTAGTTTTAAAAGTCCTTTGTATCTTTCTCCTGAGCAATTCATCTTAGCCTATAATTCCTTATTGCAATGAGCCTAAAATTAATATTTCAATTGCTTATTCATACAATGAGTGTGATTCTCACCATGGATTTTACCGCGTTGTGTTTGCATGTAAATCTAGTGTTCCTATGTCTGTGCGTTTTCATTGCAATATCTTTTATTGATGGTTAGTTGGATTAAAAATAACTAATAAAAAACTATGATAGATTAGTTAAGTTATTTTTCATGTTTTTTCACCCCCTTATTTGCATCCAAATGTGATAATTAGTATGCTAATATAAAGAAATTTCTCTTGTTAAGGTGTACAAAATCACTTTAAAGTTGGGGCATACATTCCACTCTTTGTTACAGATTATGCACACACCACAAATCAATTTTTATATTTTAATTAGAAAATTGTGCCTTATGTTTTATAATCTTATTTTGGTGGATTTATTTGGATACGATACTTTCCTTTCTTTCCTAGTGGATCATTCTGCCTCAGCTGTAGTTAGAATAAGCATGAAGTAGATTCCTTGTTTACATGCATAAACTTGTGGATCCCATTTCACCCTTTTTCCAACCTTACACATAGCTACTAGACATAACTTAGATTCCTATTTGGAATTTTATCTTCTAATTTATTATCTCTCTCTCCCAATTATAATTAATTATTAGAATCATGTTCTCTTTCAGCCTCGGAAATGATACTAAGGAGTAGAAAGAGTTGCCTATATTTAAATCAATTCAAACTTAATGTGTATTTTGTGTTAAACTCAAAGAGAAGATGGAGAATATTTACAAAAATTTTAATACTTACATATATAAATTTCCAAGAGCTAGATGGTCCAATTGCATCAGGTAATGAGTAAAATTTAGACCCTTTAGAAGTTTACTCATTAGGAAATGCCAATATTGGCATGATGAAGACCTCCATAATCGGTCATGGAAAAAATTTAAGAAAATGGCTGATACCTTTGAAAGATGAACAATAATTATGTAGGAGATTTAAAATATTAAGAAAAAGACTAAAAAATCTTATTTGGAAGTTGAGGTAGAAAACTTAAAGGAGAAAAGGTGGTTCTCTTGAAGAATATCTAGGATCTCATGGAGTATTATAAGAACTCATTCAAAAATAAAACTCTTACTATTTAAGTCCTTCAACAAGAGCTAGAATAAAGAAAAAAATGAATGGAAGAAATGTGACTTTATTCTTCTAACTCTTCCCAAAACAAGATTGAAATGACCAAAGTAATTCACCGAGATTTTGAACCCTCCACTTTAACTTGAAGTTGATGTTAGTTCTCTAATATCAACTAAGGGATTATTATTTGAAGATTGTTTAGATATTGTATGGAAGGAATGAGATAGTGCATAGGGATTGAAGTTCTTATGCTACTCTATATTAGTTTGAAGGTTGTCATTAGTATTCAAATTTCCCATTCGGTAACCTTGTCAAAGACAATCTAGTTGGTAATGATCACCGAGCATAGAGTTAACTGAGAGCAGTATACACCAAGCACCAAGAGATAGTATTCACTGAGTGAACAAGTAGTTACATAAAAGTTTGTAATGGCACATAATCCTAGGTAAAAAAAAATTTCCGAGCTGGATAACTAATTACCAAGATCGATGAGGACATTAATTGTGAATGTAATCATTTATTGGTTATGTTTCATATGTATAAATGATCAAGGCAAATTTTGTAAACCATTGATCTTAGGTTTTCTAAGATAATGTAAAACCCTAATTAGGTCAAATAGTTTGGTATATGTAAGGTCTAGATATTATTTTTGGTAGAGTAATGATCAAAGTATGATCAAGTAGTTGCCGACTAAGAACATCTGAAGATCAAACAAGGTTTTTAGCACAAGGATTTCATTGAAGCATTAAGTTTATTTAGAACAAACACAAGGCTACCATGTAGTACATAATATATTATCAATCGCAACAAGGTGATAAAATTATTGCACTTAAAGGATTTGATATCAGCAATATTGATATTGTAATATTCAGATAATAATTTATTGTTACTCTCTAACAATTATAACAAACTCAAAATCTATTAACAGAGTAGACTTAACCGTCTTTGCTTAAATCTCCTAACATAGTGCACACATACGTGTTATGTTGCAAAATCCTCTCATGAGGTAGATCTAATAAATCTTATTGTTACTCATAACAGGGTAAGATAACTAGAAGTGATCAATCTTTGTAAGCCCTAACACACTACTTTATTACTGCACTAGTGAAGCTTTGTGGGTTCCATCCCCACTACAACTTTTACCTTCTAACAAGGGTTTCTGTGATACGAAAATACATGTGTTATGTGTATTTTAGTTTCATGAATGTTTTATTAATTTGATTACATGCATTTAAATTTCTACAATGGTATTTCATTTATGGTGAAAGCAAACTACTTAGTAGAGAAGATGGGAAGAAAGAAGACCAAAATGGTAAAGACTTTGAAAAAGAAATTTGCTATCACTGATGATGAACTTGAAAAATTAGTTCAAGAAACCAAGGGGCAGACACCAGTCAGTGAAGGAGAAGATAAAGATGCAAAGGCCATAGAATCCAATGAATCTACAAACGAAGATCCACCTAAGGCTAAGAAGGGTAAAGGCATAAAGGTTGAGACTCCAACTAGGACAAGAACAAGATTGGTGACAGCTAATTCAACACCTTTAAAGAAAGGAATTGTCAAAATAACATGAGCTTCACTAAAATACACTTATTAAAAGAGAAATAAAAAATCCACCACTAAGCCCCCTGTACTGAGACAAATGAAGAAGTTTGTTAGAGGAAAATATAACAATGATGAATCTGATGAAAATACTGATCAATTAAAAGTTGTAAAGAATCAAATACCACAAACAATTGATGAAGTAGGTGAAGCAATAAATTCAAGTAGAGGGTTAGGTCACCCGAAGCTACAAAACTAGAGCATCGAGGACAAGGACAAGTTGGAAGAAGTAATTATAGGTATGATGGTCACTTATAGAAGAGTTACTGTACAATTTTCTATGTACATACTGAGAGAAATTTATGATAAAGTATCAACAAGATGGACATATGCACTGCAACAGAAAAACAAATGAGAGAGTCATCACTCACTATACTTAAGGTTGAATACACTGTTGCTAGGATTCGTAAAACAATGAAAACTTATGTAAAGAAATTCCCAATACAATCTAGAGAATTTAATATCCTTCAAGGGAAGTTGAAAGAAGTTGATGAAGAGAGCCCTTTGATATTGACTAATCTCTTAAGTCCACGCGAGAAAAAAGAGGATATTGCATCCATAATCGATACTGAGGAAAATTGACCAAGTATCAACCCAACAAATGTAAAAAATGCAACCGTTAACAATGTATTGGATGGAATTCCTTAGAAATCAACTAATATTGGACATGTAGACATCTCTATCATTGATATAACCAAAGGAGATCTTGTCGATGATGCAAAGGAAGATGAAGTTATCACTGAAGATACTGAGAACCTTGAAGAAAAAGAAACAACCGAGGTATCCTGATCTATGGTACCAGGTAATCTACCTATACTGGTTAAAGCCATTGATATTAAAAATGAAGCACCAAATGTTACACCGAGAAAGTTGTTGGGTATATTTCCATTTTTGATTCTTTCTATTAAATTTTTTGGGTTCCCAATATTATTTTCCCTCAAATGCCAAGACTTGTCCAAAGTGCTATCAATTTTCCCTACAAATGTTGATATCCAAGTGATGAAATCAATAAGAGATGTAAAACCCTAGGTCCTAGGTCATTTTTTTTCCTTGTCGACCAAAAAATCTTAGTTCTTCATAGCTAGTTTCTAATTTGCAGTTACCTTTTTCATGAAATTTAAGTGACTTAAGTCATGTGCTATTTTTCATGTTTTAAGTTAGTTGCTAAATCTCCTAAACATCTCCGAATATTCCTTTTCATTTGGAGACTCAATGAAAATCCTTGGTTGCATGATCTCGTAAGGTATATAATATGCTTTAAACCATTAAGAGATTAAAAGCGGATGGTTGATCAGGTTCAGATGATGTGGTTCGTGTGAAATCACTAGAACCCATTAGTTAAGAAATCATATGGTGACTTTGAGTTTCATTTAATTGTGAAGTCTAAAAATCTTACCAAGGTTAAAGCATGGTTGTTATATTCATTCAATCGCAAGATCTCTGAAAGAACCAAGGATTAAGTAAAATCTTACAAGATCTAGTGATAACCATGGATGCTAAGATGATCCCATGGCTGGCGTTTAATTGCAAGATTAAAGTGCACATTAGTAAAAGTTTAAGAGATTCAGAATGGACCACTAGATTAAGAAAGAATCAAGGGAAGGTGCATGATTTTAGAAGGATTTAGTAAAGCACATAAAGTTTCAGAGACTTAATGCTAGTCATTGATGAAATTAAGATCGGAGGGCTAACATTTAATCTCTAAATAGAACTTGAGTCAAATGAAACCTTCAGTGACTTAGAGATTCGCTCAATCGATGAGTCTCTAGATGAACTATAGTTATACAGAGCTAGGTCAAGTTTTGATGCGAATGAATCTAAACCGTAGATTAAGTTCAAATCTTGTGCCTGTACTTAAATTGCTAAGAAAATTAAAAAATTCACAAGGCTTTTAGCAATTCAAAGATAATGATCCTGATGCTAACACATGTTTAAGTTATTCAAAGATCTGTGGTGTGTGTGAATTCTAAAGGAAAACCTTTCGTTAAGAAATTTATCAAACGACCTTGAGATATCCTGGGGTTGCGTGATCTCGTGACAAACTAAAGTTAAGGTTAAAACTTAAGAGATTTAGTGAAAACTGTCAAATTAAAAGGAGATCAACAGTAGTTGCGTAATCTCTAGTCAGATTCAGGAAGTATGAGATGATTAAGAGACTTAGCACATGCCATTTATGAGTTTTAGAACATATGGCTATCGTGAAATCTCTGAAAATAATCATGGTTAACCAAAACCTTTAGCAACTTTAATTTTATTTAGTCACGTGATCTCTAAAAGAAGAAAGGTTAATTCAGACTAAGAGCAAGGTTAAATAAGAGAATATATAAACCATTAATAAGAGTCAGATCGTGCGATGTGTGTTGAATCCCAAGATGAAACCAAGGTTAAGGCTAATTCTCACTGATTGGGAGATAGAACATTCGTGTGATCACTAGGATAACTATGGTCAGAGTAAGGTAAAGTCACAAGGGTTTCTCTCACATCATGATGTAAAGAGTTAACCTATTAAAGTAAAAGGATCTTGATAGCATGTATAATATTTGATGAGCTATGATAATATAAGCCAATCATATCAAATATCAGGTCTATTTCACATATAATTAGGTTTTAAAATTGAAAAAAATACTCATGACTATCCCAATTGGCTTATTGAAAATTGATCACCTATCAACTTCAAATACCACAGAAAGGGAATGAATTAATGTCAAGGTACACAAAATTAAGATAGAAGTGACTGAATGAAGCTTTCCAATCCTTGGTTAGATTGACAAATTATTTACTAAATGATCAATAAGCATAACTTTCATACATTTCAGTTGACCAAGTTTTCAGAGTTATAGAGCTGAGAGATTGCATAATTTTTAGAGCATTCAGAAGCAGAGAACTGTGTATTTTTAGAGAAATTTATAGTAAGGAGCTTGTATTTTTAAAAAAAATTGTTTCAGTGAGATATTTAGAAATCAGTGAAGACGAGATGACCAACCATGAGCAGAGATTAAACCAGTAGAGCAAGTAAAGAACCAGAAGATGACCAGAAAGGAAAGAGAAAATATTTTGAGGAGTTTGTGACTCTACTTCCTGGAACTAGTCAGGGAAAAAAGGTAAATGATGAACTCTTTACTGATAATTTGGCATATTGTAGAGATCCTAGGACTCCATGGGTTTCTGGTTATCATCTTTTCAAGCATTTTTATAGTAATAAGGATAGCTCAATTCCTATATCAAACCCATGGACATCATGGTTAGAAAATTTGATAGTCCCTAATATCTTCATAGATACATACTTTTTAGTTAATCTAGAAAAAAATTATAATCCCCTCTCCAAAACTATTAAAAAAATGATGGAACAACTCTGGTCACTTTAGATAGGGCCTCTTTCATGAAATCCTTCAACATATACCATCCTTGTACTACAGAGATTGATATGCAAAGGTTGTAGAGTATATGTAGAAGGGAAACTACCATTGTTGCCAAGTTAATCTAGGCCCATACACCAAAGTCAAAAAGGAATTATATTTCTGTCATACTAGGTTCTGCACCTTATTTTTACAAGGATTTAAGCTTCTACATGAAGTACATTATGTATGGACTGTGTAAAGTTTTGGGAGTAGATGGGGGCCCTAAGAGATTGACTACAGATATTCTAATGAACATCTTGGATCTACAAAATTCACATGACAACATTGATTATGACTACATTTAGTACGTCATAGACAAGATGCATCAAGGGTTTATTGATATATGTACAATGCCCAACCCTATATTTATGCATTATTCTCTTTTAATGCATTTAATCTTATACTTCAATGTTAACATCTTGGACACACCAAATTTAAGGCCTAGAGTATTTTTCCATGGAAAACCAAATCCTGTAAAACTCTGGCTTAGGGTTTGGAACTACACCTTCAATGAGAATGGGTTGTGTGCTTTTCTTAATTGGATTGCATATCTTATTTTAGAGATGCTAGTTGAAAATATGAAAAGATTGCCCACCAAGGTACTACAACTCCTTATACCTTGTTAATTTGTGGATAAATGGCCAGGAGACCATAATTGGGGATATTTCTACTTTGATAAGACATTTACTTTAATGAGGGTTTACGAATGTTCATAGCCACCTCATATACTCCCAAAATATGTGACTCCCAGGATAGCTGCAATAGAATTCATTTGGAAATTGATGTGGACTGATAAGAAGCACGTGGCTCCCCACAGGAAAGGTACATTTACACCCAGACAATTAAAGATTTTAAATTTCATGATTGGTAAAAGAGCTATAGATTTAGTGAAAAAATGGTTGGGTCAATACAGAATGAGTGTAGCCATATATAGGTATATAGACCCAAAGGGTTTTATTAAGAGTTCCAAGAAAATTTGGAATCCAAGCATAAAAGCTATCAAAGAACATAAAGAGTGTGTAGAGGAGGATTTAATCAAAAATGTCCTTGAGGATGAGGAACTGGCATGAAGGTTTGATCAATACCAGCATCTGATAAGCCTTTAGAAACAAATAAAGAAGATGGGAATTCCCTTTGGGGGCTTCTTCCCAGATATGCCCTATATACATAGACTCGCAAAAATGATGGAGTCTTACAATAATGTGTAGAAAAATGATGGAGTCTTACAATAACGTGTACAAAAATGATGGAGTCTTTGAAGAGTTGATTGAAGATAAAGAAAGAGGCCCATAAAAGAAGTCTTCTTTAGAGTATGATGAGGATAGTGATGAAGTTTATTTTGTCCCTAGCTCTCCTCCCATGGATCAACCACCCTTCAGAGAGAAGAGCATAGAGGGAGACCTTAGAAAGGTGTCTAACATTGAGGTGATTGATAAGCCTCCTAAAACAAAATAGAAAGTGGAATCATGGGAGCCTTCCCATGCCAAGGTACATGAAAAGAAAAGGGATAAGGTGAGTGCCTTAATTACTGGAAACATGTCCAATGACCACCAGCCAAGGAAAGCCATTAGAGAAGGGAAGAAAGTAGGAGGGGATGTACAATTGGAAGTTGAAATGGCCCTCCTTCTTTGCCAAGATGAAAGGGTGTTACATCAAGAACAATTCTTGAGTGATGATAATTTCATTAAAACTAAAGAGTTCAAGGATTTCTTCATTTGGGTAAAACAAAAGAAGATTGAATCTCAATTACAATTAATAGAGGGTGATTCAGTGTGTTGGTGCCCAAATTGACAGACTAGGTTTCCTATGGAATAATGATCCAATCTTGGGAATTCCTAGTAGCAATTTGCCAACTAACAGGTCCCACTCCAAAAGGAATGCAAACCTCTGCAATTTCGGTTCTAAGGACCGAGGCTGGTAGGCCTATACCTTGCCCCCAAGAGGCTTTGAGCAGATAACTGGTGGAATCACGGGTGTCTTAGAAAAGATGAATAGTTGGTAAATGTTTTGATGATTTGATTGATGTATATGAATGTACATGATGTGCAATGATCAGGGATCTTCGTCACCTGGACCTGTGTCCTTTCTGCAATCAGCATGAACATTCAAAGAACAAAAAAAAAGAGACCAGTGCCTTAACCAATGGAGTCTTTATCAAATTTCTATCAATCACTTATAATGTTAATGAAAC
>MU227080.1:536995-550196 GCA_018584345.1 Thuja plicata
TCAATTGCATGACAAGGCTAAACATTATTTTAAATTTTAAATATAGGAATTCAATTTCTATGAAATAGCCAAGTTAAAAAGTACTTCCCTTTCAAGATTGACATCCGCAAATTTAGGTGTCAACACAGTGCCAAGTGAATCCTTGCAGGCCTTGCAAGCATATGACCCTAAGAATGAAACAATGACACTAGAGGAAGCTGGGTAATTTGTTAAGTCTAGTGGAATGTTGCTTGTAGAAGGATGGGATCTAGCCTCTACCTTCATAATTGATCAGATCAAAAGGCAACCCAATGCAAACTTGTCTTTTGAGACATAGTTAGGAGACATGATCAAGTGATGTGGATATGATCCATGATCCCAAACTTTGGCAATGTGGTCCCCTGCACCTAAGAAACAAAAGCCTTCCTTGATCAATTTGCAAGAAAAGAAAGATGGGGATAAGATCATTTCATCTATTCACAATAGTGGTGACTTGGAAATATCTTAGGCTCTCACCGATTTTGCACATTTGAATGCAGCTAAAGAAGACAAGATGTCAAAAAGATATTCTTTTTTTATGAATCAAGTGTTGTTATGAAGGATAGAGAATTATGCTTGATCAATATCAAGGCATTAGAAGGAAGGGTGGAGGAATTGAATAAAAAGATACAGGATGATCCCAAGGATATCTTAACTCCTCCTAAATAGGTTGTAGATGCTCAGACTAAGACTACAAAAGATTTCTCCATGGGAACAAAGCAAGAAAACAAGGATCAGAACAAAGTGGCTTTGGAAGCCTTGTGGAAGATCCTGCAACATAGGATTGATATCCAAAAGGACAATGTTGATTTGGTGCATAATGCTTTCAGCAAGTTACCTAACCTAGAATCAGAGGTCGACAACCATATTTCAACTTGGAGTCCTTATTTTGGAACTTGGTCAGGGAGGGAAACACTTTTTGAATGGTTAGCAACCTTATAGCCACATAGGGCAGATCTCCCTGAAATTGTGTGTCAGGTGGGAGAATAAATTAAGAAGATTAGAGTCACTTTGTCTTTCTTCAAAGGAAACACAAATTAGATACAGGCTAGGATCAATATGTTTGGGCTAGACTATAATAGATTTATTCCTCCAATAAAGGAAGACAATAATAAGATTAAAGTCTTATCAGATAGGAGGGAGAATTTGATACCTTACTTCCTATTAAAGAGGCATTTATAACAGATAATATTTCATTAGATATTGATAGGTTTAATAAGACCTTAGATGAGGCTTTTAAAGAAGAAAAAAACTTTATTAAGTTTGTAACAGATGTCAAGCTCAACACAAATGCAAGATGGGATGGAAAAAAGGAACAATTACAAAATATTGAAAGCTTTAATTGGCCTTCGGTGGCAGAGGTTGCAGAATGGGATGTTAGAACAAAGCCCAAGAAGAAAAATACTATAGCCATTGACCTTGATGTATTAGATCAGGATTAAGAGGCACCTTGCACCTGATCTATGAGAGCTGGGAGGATAATCATAAATAAGACTAGTGTAAGTTAGCCTGTATTGGTGGTCACTAGGTCTTGCAGTAACTACAAGAGGTTATCCAAAATATCTATAAACAAAGGTGCCAGTTATTAAAGATTTCAAAATCAAATTTTAACTTTTTGTTATTTTGTCTTTCCACCCCTTGAAGGTCTAATTGTAATTTTTTCTTTTATTACCTTTAGGGTTAGGTCTAGGCATATGAAGCTTGTTGCATCCTTAAAATTTAAGGATTCCAAGATGGATAGTACTCTATAAATAGAAATTTGTAACATAATGTAAGTATGGTGAAATATACAACTATGAGGCAAACTTCTCATTTTTGTTTGAGTTTTCAAGCTTTTAGTCATTTAAATGTATTGAAGTAGCAGCATATTAATAAAATACAGTGGAGTTTCCTGTTCTATATCTTTGTTGTATTTTTATATTTCTATTTATGCTCTTGCACATGTTTAATTTGTAAGGCATCTTGAACATACTAGTTATAAGGTAACTGTGCAATTGCTTATAAGTATCTTTCAAGGAGGGACTAATTCTTATGAGTGATTTCAGAGGGTTAAACTTTAGTGTAAGAATTTGATACAAGGGTATGGGAATGAAAAGATGGTTTGTAAGGCACTCTATCTGAAATACATATGTCACTCTATTTGAAATACATATGTATTTCTATTAATTGGTTTGTTGTGAGTTTATATTTTATCTAACTATTTGCCCAGGATTAGGCACTGGTCTAGGGTTTGATTAGCAGTTATTCATCATCAACATCAAAATAAACAATAATTTACTTTTGTGTTATAAATAATATACATGCTTAAGTAATTTAATTTGAGAATACAATTCAACTTTTTGATTCCATAGAGAGAGAAACATCTAGGTTAGTCTTCCTGAGTCAAAGAACTCTAAAAAGAAGAAGGATAAGAATCCTTATTTCATTGGTATTTTCTATTGTCATGTTCATTGTTTGGCTTATTAAACTCTATGTCAAATTGATCATAATCATCTTGTTCTATTAAATTATGCAATAAGAGGCAATAGGTAAATCAGTGTGACCCCTAATCGTCTGTTATAGTTACTGAGAAGCGGTAATCTATTGAAGGTACACCTGCCTGATCTTGTGGAGCTCAAAGAAGAAGGAGAATTAATCCTCATCAACTAGAATTTATATTTTTATAATAAAAAGTTGGGAGTTATAGAGTTGGTTAGTTATCTATTTTGATTCTGCAAGAAAAATCTCTAACAATTTGTCAACTCTATTGGGGAAGAAATGTTTTGTTGAACTATTCATAATATCTCTAGTGCTTAAAAGCTAATAATAAAAGTTACAATTGAGTAATCCCATCTTAGTTACTCTTTTAGTATTCATATTATTTTGTGTTGTATATTCCCATCTTATTTTGGGTGGCGACTCAAAGAAATCTCTATAATCAGTGCTAAGTAATAGTCAATATTTATACATATTTTCTCAATATGAATACCAGGTCTAGAGTAAGAGGGCATCTTGAAGTTGAGTTGGAAAGTGGAATTCCAACTACTTCTAGGACTAAACTATCTTGGAGAGAAAAATAATAACAAAGATAATATATATAATCCATCTCCATGAAGAGAAGAGGAAAATACTAGGAGAATGGATTCAACCCAATCTAGTCATGAGGTAAACACATCAGAATATGAAGAAGCTCCTGACTTGGGATTGGATACATATGGAAATATCAGCACTTCTAGTGAAAGAGAGGGGACTGATACCACCAGCTAATATTTTGAGGTTTCCTCTGATGAGATTGCTAAAGAAGAAAGAATTTTAATGAGGCAGTTGGCCATTCTCCAGCAAAAGAAAAAAGAGAAAGATCTAACAAAGAAAAAAAACAAGATCAGAAGATAATCATTGAAGCATCAAGAAAAAAAATGCTGATAAATTAAGAAGACAATCATTAAAACATCAAGCAACAAAAAATGTTGAAAGATCTAATAGAGATCAAGAGAATCTTGTCACTCACCAAAGTATTGGTTCTCAAGTTTCTAAAGATAAAGTAAAGAAGAAGGTGACAGGAAGTGAAATGGATGAACCCAAAAATCACAAATTTCTAATAGATCAAATGTCTCAATTGGACATTGACCTTGAAAAGTCCAAAAGGGAGAAGGAAACCATGGCCAAAATGCTAGAGAAAGCAGAAGCAAAACCTGCCACTTTAGAGATTGTTAGCTCTTTTTCTTGTAGGAATCAATTAAAACAACAATAAGTACCTGACCCTCTATTCCCAACTTAGATTCATACATGAACAAGGCTAATTAACAAGGATGAAAATCCTTCTTCACTTCGGGCTCCATAGACCCAGGAGGGTGTACCTATCTTCAGACTCACTGCTTAATAGTAAACCTTATAATGGATTAAGGACATTCATCCTTCTTCTTTTTAAAGTCCCTGCACTTAGGAAGGCTAACCTTATGATTCACTCTTCAAGGAATCAGCAAAATTAATTGCATCCTTTGAATACAACCAAACATGAATGCTCTCAGAAATAGAAATGTAAAGATTTAATTTTATTTACAATTGATGATGAGAACTGCTTATCAGAATTTAGACCAGTGCCTAATCCTGGGCAAAGAGTCCAATGAGATGTAAATAAAAAAAAACCTAATTAATAAGAACACAGACAAAATCCCAGATAGAGTGCCTTACAAACTATCTTTTCACTTTCACATCTGTCTATCAAATTTTCATACTAATACCCTGCCCTCTGGGATTACTCACAAGACTGACTCCTTCCTTGAAGGAAACTCATAAGTAACAGCATAGTTACCTTATAACCAGCATGTTTAGAATGCCTTATAGACCAAACACATAAGAGCAAGAATAAAAATACAAAAAGACATCACAGATCTAAAACTAAAGATTCAACTGTATTTCATTAATGTCATTCTACTTCAAAACATTTAAAAATACAAAAGCTTCCAAAATTAAACCATAATTTGAAGTTTTCTATGAAGTTATGAATTCCCCATCCTCTGTTACAATCAGGAAAAAAGTAAGATATAGGAGAAATTGAAATATCATTTCCTTGACCGACACCTGTCTTCTCCTAAAAAATATCTGCAACTTCTTCTAACTAAAACTACAAGAATCTAATTTGATCTAGACTCAAATGGTCTACAAGGTAAGAATCCTCATTCTGAGACCTTTCCGACAATATATGATACTTGGTATTTTGGATAAAATTTGCCCCATGAACCATTAAAAAGAGTTTGCCTTCCCATGCACATTTCCAGATTAATTTTGAAATATTTGCATTAATTCAATAGTTTGACTATTGAATAATATTTCAATTTAATGTTTTAATCTCATAGATTCAATAGCCTTTTAAATATCATGGTAAAACCCCTTTTTAAAACTGACATGTGGCAGCCTCTGGTTGGTCTGTAGATCCACTGGGTGCCATGTGTCTGAAGTGCCAAGTGGGCCAATGGCTTATTGGCTTAATGGTTAGATGGTGAGCATCTTCCCATTAAACCAATAAGAAAACCCTTAGATCTTTTTTAAGTTGCTCACTTTTTAACCTTTTGCTTTTTGTGATGAATTTAATTGATTATTTCCATTAATTCATTATTTTCTCACAATGCACTAGCATGTGACACTTGTCGCAAGGGCTTATTTTCTTATAGGTTAGATGGTGTGCATCTTTCCATTAAGCCAATAAGAAAACCCTTGGATTTTGTGGAAGATGCTCACTGGTTAACCACTTTGTTGAAAGAATTCCAAAATAAAAATATTATGAAATTTGTACATCTCACCAGGATACGCCAAGTGTCACCCTCTGATTAGTCTGTAGGTCCACTTGGTGCCACGTGTCAATTTCTGATTGGTATTTTTGAACTGTACTACACTTGCACCACTTGGCGCCTACTAGGTGCCACATGGCATCCTCTGATTCACTGACCGCCAACTGGGTGCCACTTGTCATTTGTGCTTTTGGGATAATGTTTTTGAGATTTTTTGAAGCTTTATGCATTTTCATTCAAAATTTTGTTGGGGCCCACCACACACAATAGTCCTTTGGCCAAGGGCCCGCCAAGAGCCTCTTAGCTTTCTTTCTTTACAACATACTATAGCGCTTTAGTATATAAACATAAACATTTATGTTTCCCGTCCAATGTGGGATAATGCCTCCACTGTCTGCTGCTTTCACTGGTTTACCCAAGTCTTCTACTTGTCGCATTGCTTCAACACGAGGTCGATTGGCCTTTGTGTACAGGCTAGTAACCAGTCCACATTGTCCTGCACATGCTATTTGGCCAACCCTATGCAGAAAGTCTACAGCTGAAGTTGCAAAGTCTGCCTGAATAATATGCCAAACGTTTGGGATGTCAAGACCGCGCACAACAGAATCAGTGCACACCAACACCCTTCTTTCCTCTTGAAATGTTTTTAAGGCCTGGGCATGCTCCTCTGGCAAAGTATCTCTATGATAACACATACATTCAATATCATCCTTCAATATTTTTGTAATCTGAAATGTTCTAAATTTTTGGCACTTTCACTGTTGCACAAGAGGTATTGGAATATTTTTGCATTTTTTAGTGTTTGAATTACATTTATCCCATTGCATGGTATTTTATACTGGTGTTGACAGCGCACACCTTCTCCAATTCACCTATGCAGCTCCCATATCAAACAAAAACCAATCCTTAAAAATATGATGTGCAGGCTTATGTTTTTTTTATCACCTTCATTGTCAGCGTGGAGACTTCTTTCAAATTTAACATGGGCTGAAGATTGTTGTGTAATTATCTTGCATTGTTTTGAATTTTAAAATCCCCAAACCCTCCAAACCTCTATGTAGTTCTCCATGGAAGTCTACGCTGCCCCTAAACTTCACCATGCTGGAGCTCCTTACTATGATGTGGGTTATGGAATTGGCTTTACACCTACCCATTGTATTGCTTGAAATTTTATAAATCCTTATCAACAAATCCATTATGAACAACTCCTGCAATCATCGTACTTCATGAGATTGCATCTCTTTAAAGGCACCCTGTCAAATAGTTCACGTGTCTGTGCTGCCATATTATGCACAGAATAGGAGGATGCCAGCAAGGTTATTGAATTTGGCTTTATACCAGCTGATGCATTCTCTTTTTGAAATGTTGTTTCCCTGTGCTGACTCCCTCCATTGCTGGAACGGGCTTTCCAATTATGGTGTGGCATGCTTCAATGTTTTGCTAGCTTTAATTTTTTTTACATGTGCTGGTTACCCAAACGGTTTGTATTTGCTATTCAATGTTTTGAACAGCCCCCTAATACCCTGCGCAGACCAGCAATTTCATTCAACTTGTCATTTTTTTTGGTTTTTTGTGTGTTTCTTTTAGTAGATGCCTTGTCTATGCTTCCATTTTCCAATGGTGGCGCGGGCTGGGTTGTGGAACTCGGCTATACACTAGCCAGTCGCATTACTTGCAAGTTTCAATTTTAGATATCATATGTTGTTTCTTCTCATCATAAAGCATGACAACAACCCTAGTGTTTCCTGCTCTACCAGTATGTCAAGATTGATGAATGTAAGTTTCTATGTCTCTAGGAGGTTCACACTGAATTATAAATGTAACATCATTAATGTCCAAACCCCGTGCTGCAACATCAGTTGCCACAAGTATTGAAAATTTTCCTGAATAGAATCCAGCAAGAGTAACTTTGCATTGCGACTGTTGTATATCTCCATGCAATGCACGAACTTTACCAGGAAAGGATTCAACAAGCTCGGATGCATCATTCTTTGTCTTTGTAAAAACAATACTAAGTCCCTCACTGCTATAGCAATGAATGATATCTGGTATAACCTTTTCTCTTGCTTTGTAAAAGCAAGGAAGAACAATGCACCTCACACTTGCACTAGCCTTCATCAAATCATCACCAACAAGATATCCTCAAATTTTCAAGTATGTTCTCCACGGCCTCTATAAAGCTCATGTTAACCATTTCATTGGCCTCATCAAGGGCACGAAATTTCAATGATTTCAAGTTTAGACCCCCTCTCTCGATATGATCCTTGATATGACCCAGTGTTCCAACAACAACATCTACACCTCTGTGTAGTGCATTTTCTTGAAAACTCTTGAGAATAATCAACAAAATCATTTTGCAAATAGAACAAGCAAATTGCTTACATAATAAAATAACATTCCCGAACTTCCAGTTTGAACGCCATCACCTTTAAACTGATTCTCACCTTCCAATAGCCCGAACATAATTTTCGGTTGAACTAGACCATATAGCATTGAATTGGCGATCAAAATAATTCAACTTTTATACCTTTGCAAAATAACCACATTAATGGCAACTGGCCTTTGGGGCTGCCTTTAAAAACTAACAAGATCCAGTAATCGGGACATGGTGGTGAGAACACACATCCTATGGTCGAAATTATTCCATAATTCAAATCGGAAACAGATGAAACCATACAGGGGAAAATATTTTAATCGCCCAAGTCACCTCTTTACAACAATTCTGCAAATTTCCCTGTCCAATAACAATGAACTGCATTTGGTTTCGACTTTGAAAACATGTCAAAAGATCTCCTGGGAATTTGAGTCTCTGGATACTAGAAATATGATATATGGATGATACAGATCCAGAAGGGCACCTCTTGACAATCATCCAGACAAATTTGGCGGCCCCTCGAAAATAGCCACTTGAAAATGCAGAAAACCGGAAACATGAAGAATATCGATTTCTGCAAATGAAAAGCATCTGGAGAATTGTGCATACAAAAATTTCAAGATCTGAGACCTTGAAAACTTGAAGTAAATTTTGTCTATAATTTAGGGAAACAATTTTCTTGATGTGACCAATCACATTATTTAGGATATAACCTTGCAAACAGGGCCTCTGACCAAACTGTGCAACTGATCTGCATCAAATTGTTAGAAACTGCAAACGGAATCAGATTCGCAAACTGGACAAACGGATTCTTCATAACTTGGAAATCATCAGGATAGATCATTTCCATGTCTACAATATAGGGGATCTTTCAATTATCCATTCCATTCAATCGGGTGTGAAATTTTAAGACCCCAAAGTAGGTCATTGAGAAATCTGCATTTGACAGTTTGGCACACTGATAGAAACTGCAAATGGAATGGGCTTAGCAACTTGACCAAATAGACTTGTCACAACTTGAGGATGGAAATTAAAGAAGTATTTGACCTTTTCAATGGAATACAAGAGGAATTTTTCAAATTAGGTCACTAGGTCAAAAGTTACGGTCAGTCAAACAGGGGTACTCAGAATTCTGATCAATTACACAATGCATGACAACAGTAAACTATCAACTTTGAGGGATTTAAAACCTAGTCAAAAAATATCAAAATGGCTTGGGATTAGAAACATAGGTTCTCTGATACACATACTCAACACTGCCAAAGTGGCTGATCATGAAACATTTTTGGGTGCAAGTTATTCAAAGGCAAACTAGGCCAGTTACAACAGATTGATACTTAGGCATAAATGCAGATTTTGACAAGTGCCTAAAACAAGACATCACGAGATAACTCGAAACTTGAAACTAACAAACTGAGATGTCTTCAAATGTTAAAACAAAGGTGATTATTACTTGAAATGCATGGTAGACCTCAGAATTTCATCAGGGCAAATAGGCTCAAAAAGCACTTTAGGGGGTCAAAATGCAAAATTTTAACATGGTACTTCAAAAACCCTTACTGCTTTTTTCAGTCCCAACAGAGATGAAGAAGAAGATTGATTTCCTGCAATCTTCTGGATTTTTCCATGTTGGTGCCGAAAGTGCTACAAATTCAAAAGCCAAGGCTTCTACCTTCCAAGATGATGATAGATTCCATAGGAAACAACTTCATGCAAAAAGGTACAAACTATTTTCTTTCATTGGTATTCCTGGTTATCCCAACACAAAATGAAATGAGATTGGTGATAAACTCCCAAATTTTTTTAGGAAATAATATTATTACTTGTGAGGTACACTTAATAAAATTTATTGATATCATAGATGACCTTAATATGAATCATGAAGATGTCTTGATGAATTTTTTTGTTCAATCCTTAGTTGAAGATGCTAGGGAATGGTTTAGAGGGATATCTAATGGTTCTGTGGGATCCATGGATGAATTGATAGATTTATTTAAACATAAGTATGGTGATAAAACAAATGAGGGATTTTTTTTGAATGAGTTTAACAACATAAAGAATAATTTCAATGAAGAAGTTACTGAATTCAATACAAGGTTCCGAAGAGCTATGCATAAGATTTTCCAAAAGATGAAACTTGATGAAAAGGTATATCTTGCTACATATCTAAATGTTTTTGATTCTAAAATGGGATATTCTCTCAGAGACAAGAATCCAAGAAGACTTACTGAAGCCTATAAGAAATCTGTTAATATAGAAATGAATAGAAGAGTATCAAGAAAATTGGGAAGAAGGGATGATGGATGGTTTATTAGGAGCAATCAAAAGGAACTAGAATACAAAGATTATAAATCTCCACAAAATAATAGGCCATCCTATAGTAGTTATAATCCAGAAAATAGGATGCAAAATCACCTATATGGTACCTAATTTAAAGATGGTAAACCTATTATCCCACTAAGAAAGGACAAGCCTGATAATAACACTCTTGATCCTTTGCATAAAAAATTTGTTAACATCTGCAATAATTCTTATACGTGTGAATCTTGTCAAGCCCCACATAATCTTGATTTCTGTGTTGTGGCTCTAGACATAAATGCAAATCAAGAAGAAGAAGTATTAGAAGAAGAGTTGTGTGATCATAATGGTTATGCTATGACTAATTCTTATTCATGTCCTGATGTATATTTTGATAATGAAGTGGAGAACCATGATATGTATGGTTCACAAGGTAGAATAGAAATATATGATCAACAAGTTTTGTTTGAGAGTGAAGACGAAAAGGTTGATAATATAAGATGTTATGCTCAAAATAGTCAGGAATATACAATAGTGAGAAAACCTTCTGATGAGGAAAGAGAAAGAATTACTGTTGATCTGGTTACTAAAGAAAGAAGTAATTATAACTTAAGGAATAGAGTAGTGGGTGATGCAGGTGGCCAACCAACTGGCATCTTTATCAAAGAAAACATAGAAGATGCCAAGCACACACAAAAGAGGGAGGGATGTGCTGAGAATGTAAGTAAGCCAAAGGTAAAAATTGTAAATAAGTCAAATGGTTCAAACATTGTACATGAGGAAAAGACCAAAATATCAAAAAAAAGTTCTTCGCCTCCTAAAGTGGAAAATAAGAAATCAAAGAAGGAAGACTCAACTCTAAAAATTTAATTTGAGGATAGTAATATTATTATTATGAAACAAAATTCCTTTGATGTAAAATACACCCCTGTTGATATGGGTGAGTGTTTGTCACAAATGATTGTCAATGTTCCATGTTTGGAAATGATGAGAATTAAGGAACATAAGGAAAAAGTCCTTACAATGCTAAATAGTGTTTCTCCAATAAAATTAAAAAAACCAAAAGATGTTGAAAATAAGTTTGACAACAAGGGAAAGGAGCCTAAAGGAATGATTTCAGATATCCCTCAAATTTATTTGAATCCAAATACTTCTTAGGAGTTGTTGATCCCTTTTTATTAACTTTTGTTATTAATGGTAAGATCCTTAAATATTGTATGACAGATTCTAGAGCATCTAACACTATTATGCCTACAGAGATAATGAAGTCAATGGGATTACAAGTTGACACTCCTCATGGAAGATGTCAGGCAATGGACTCTAAAGAAATCCCTGTTACTAGTACTATTGAGGCTTTATCTTATAGGTTAGCAAGATGTCCTGACATAGTATTAACAATTAGTGTACATTTGTTGTTGATATTCCACCTCATTATGGCATGTTGTTGTCAAGAAAATGGAGTGCTTCAATGGGTGGAAGTATTCAATGTGATTTATCTTTTGCTACTTTCAACATTTCCGGTAATAATGTTAAAGTATCCCAGGAAAGTAGGACTCCTCATATGTTTGAGCTAAATGAAACTACTGACATTAATTTTTGAGTGGACATAGACCTGGAAAATTTTAGAGTAGAGAGGATTATTCCACATTGCAAAACTGTTGATCCATTAATCAAAGAATTGAATACACAATAGGGTGGTTTATGGAAGATGTAATTTGATGGAGCTTGTTCACAAGATCATGAGATGGTGTCCTATTTATTTCTCCATCAGGTACAACATTCAAGTACTCTTTCTTGTTGAAATTTTTCGTGTACAAATAATACTGCTGAATATGAAGCCTTGTTTTTGGGATTAAATGTTGCTACTTAACATGGAATCAAATGCTTAAAAGTATAAGGTGATTTTGATCTTGTACTAGCACAAGTTAGATCCAAGTATGCTATAAAAAATGACAGATTGAAAATGTACAAACATGCTATTTGGGATCAGATTGAAATGTTTGATGCTTTTAACATTAAATGGATAGAGAGGTCAAAAAACATCATTAAATATTTTCTAGCTAATGTTGCTTTAAAGAATGGTGATTTGAATTTGAATGGGGTATCAATAGTAGAAGTTAAGATTAGACCATTTTTCCCTGATAATTTTTACAACTGGAAAGTTTTTAAGGATGACCAAGATATTCTCAAGTTTATTCAGTTCCTTGACCATTATGAAGACTAGCATTTAGATTGTAACTCTTTAGTTGAGGTAATTCATGGCAAGGATATTGTTTTGGGGATGAGGTTGTTCAGTTGAGTTCTAATCAGATTCCTAAAGGGATACTAGAATTAGAAGCATTGTTCAATAATCAAGATGATCATTTATCGAAAATGAGAAATGCTAAAATGGAGGATTTAGAAGAAATAAATCTAGGATCAGAAACCACACCTCAAATAGTATATATTAGAAAAAGGTTAGATTCCCATGTTAGATCAAGTCTGATAAAATTGTTAAGGAAACATAAGCATGTGTTTGCATGGTCTTATGAGGACTTGAAAGACAACAGGGAAGACCTTTTTCAACATTAGATCCCACTGAAACAAGATGCAAAGCCATTTAGACAAAAGCAGAGACCAATCAACCCATTATTGGCTCCCAAAATGCAACAAGAATTGATAAAGTTAAGGGATACATGGATTATTCAACCTATAAGACATTAAACTTGGGTCTCTAATTTAGTCCTAGTAAGAAAATATAATGGTGATATAAGGATTTGTGTTGATTTTAGAAACTTGAATGTTGCATCTCTAAAGGATAATTACTCTTTTCCTAACATGGAGGCAATGTTGCACAAAGTTACTAGTTGTGATTTATTGTCAATGATGGATTATTTTTTAGGCTACAACCAGGTATTAGTAAAGGAGTCAGAACAATTTAAAATGACATTCACTACTCCATGGGGGATGTATGTGTATAGTGGGATGCCCTTTGGTCTTATAAATGCAAGGGCAACATTCCAGATAGTCATGGATGTTGCATTTAAAGAATTTATTGA
This sequence comes from Thuja plicata, assembly GCA_018584345.1. Classification (NCBI taxonomy): domain Eukaryota; kingdom Viridiplantae; phylum Streptophyta; class Pinopsida; order Cupressales; family Cupressaceae; genus Thuja; species Thuja plicata. The sequence continues at coordinate 549,991 of MU227080.1, forward strand.
TTTATTCATGGTGATCTATCAAGATGACTTGACTGCTTATTCCAAGAAAGCATAGGACCATTGTGGACACTTAGAAAATATTGTATGAGTTAATTTTGGCCTTCTCAATCAACCACACACTTCAACATAGTCCTTCTTCACCAAGAACAAACAAGACTGAATATGAGTTATTCATCCTGCCTGCCTATGTGATTCGACCTGTTGCC
>MU227080.1:567093-577981 GCA_018584345.1 Thuja plicata
TCTGAATATTAAATTCAATTATTGAAAATGAGGATATTTATTTAATAATTAAATATTATTTAATTCATTTTTCATGTGTCTCAGCTAAAGAGGGTGAATTTAATTTAATTAAAGTGCTAGGACTTTAATAATTAAATTAATTCGATCATAAGGTTTGTTTAGCCAAATAGTAATTTAGGAATTAAATATGATGTATGATTAATACATATTTAGGATTTTCTGCATTTTGACACTCAGGTCGAGTAGAGTCATTGAAAACTCAGAATTGCCTAGTACAATAGGACTTTGATGATTTAGAAGAATGACAAATGCAACAAAATTGGTTAGGGTTGCAAGATGCCAATTTTGGGGTGTTACAAATATTTTTAATAAGGCTTTGGAATATGGTGTTTCTCTGAATCCTAGAAAATATCAGTTTGCAGTAACAAAAGGAAAATTATTAGGGCATATAGTATCAAAAGAGGGAGTAAGAATTGACCTAGAGAGGTAGAAGTGATTCAAAAGGTCATTTCTCTAAAGAGTATCAAAGGTGTACAATATTTTTAGGAAAAAAAAATTTTGTAAGAAGATTTATTGCTAACATTGCACAGATTGTTAAGCCTATAATTAAATTATTGAAAAATGATGCAAAGTTTAAATGGGATGAAGAAGTACAGTTGGCTTGTGAAAAACTCAAGAAAGCAGTTCGAGAAGCACCCGTTTTAAGTTCTCCTGATTATAGTAAGCCATTATTATTATTTTATTTTTCATCTTTCCATACAATTGCTGGTGTCTTACTACAGAAGGATGAGGAGGGTTATGAGCATCCCATTGCATTTTTTAGTAAATCCCTCCAAGATGCAGAGTTGAATTATGAGATGATGGAGAAACAAGCATATGCCTTGGTTAAATCTATAAAGTCATTCAGACATTATCTGGTTTATCCAAAAGTGATTGCATATGTACCTCATGCAACTGTTAAGGATATTCTTACTTAGTCAAAAGTTATTGGTAAACGATGTAAATGGATAAATAGGATTCAAGAATTTAATTTGGAAATCCACATTACCATATTAGTAAGAGGCTTAGGCCTATCAAAGCTAATGACTGAAGAGAATATGGACTTGGTTCTAAATAAATAATGCAAAAGTACAAGATTCAACAATGACTAGTATTGAAAGACAACCCTATTATGTTGATATCATGTACTATCTCAAAAATGCCAAGTGTCCTAAGAATATGAATGATAATCCAAAATGAAATTTCAGGTTGCAAGATCAAAGATACACATTAGTACAAGGAGATCTATATTGGAAAGAAAGAAATGGTGTACTTTTGTTATGTCTAGATCAGGGTCAAGCTGAAAAAGTCCTAGCAGAAATGCACACTAGTGTGTGTGGTGGACATTACTCTGCCAAAACTAATGCTCATAAGATTTTAAGGGCTGGGTATTATTGGCCTCGTCTATTCAAAGATGCCTATTCCTTTGTCAGAAAGTGTGAACCATGTCAAAGATTTTCAAAAAGATGAAATTTTTGGGCACTCTATTGTTGAACCCTATAGTTGTTGAGGCACCTTTTTCCATGTGGGGGATTGACTTCATTGGGGAGTTCTCTGAAAAATCTACTGGTGGACATAGTTCGATACTAGTTGATATAGATTACTTCACAAAATGGATAGATTCTATTCCTACTAAGAAAGCAACTAGTAAGGTGGTTAGTGATTTTCTGATGGAGAATATTATGACCAGATTTGGTGTCCCTGTAAATTTGATAATGGACAATGCTATGTGTTTCGAGTCAGAGCATCTTAAGGATTTCTATTATGAATATGGAATTATGATGTCATAATCTTCCCCATATCATCCCCAAGCCAATGGGCAAGCTGAATCAAGTAACAAGAGTATCTTGAAAATCCTGAAAAAGACCCTAGAGAAAAATAAGAGAGCTTGGCATTCAAAGCTGAAACTTGATTTGTGGGCTGATAGGATCACTGTGAAGAAAGAAACATAGAAATATCCATTTGAACTAGTATATTGTATTCAATCTAGAATGTCTGCGAATAATTTTCATCCAGTGTACAAGTTTATTCAACATGAGGAGCTAAATGTTTCTGAGCCTATGCAAGAAAGAATGTTGCAACTAGTAGAACTGAATGAAATTTGAAAAAATAGTAAAAAAGAAAACATCAAGTTACAACATAAAATGGAGTACCTGTTTGATAAAAGAACAAGTGATAGGAAATTCCATCCCGATGACTTGGTTCTTCAATGGAATATTAGAGCCAAAGACTAGGGGAAGCATAAAAAATTTTAGTCATTATGGTTAGGCCCCTTTGTCATTCACCAAACTTTTAGAAAAGATTCATATTTCTTAAGGAATATGGAGGGAGAGGTATTTGAATTGCCAGTGCATGGAAATTTTTTGAAACCTTTCTTCAATTAGTTATGTTTTCCATGCACAGTAGATTTGTATATTATGTACATGTGTGTTTGCTTCTGCAGTAGGTTAGTTGTGGTTTTCCTCCTAGAGATTTGTTGTTCTTGCTATGAACTTGCATTCAAACATCCTCAGATAGAGCCACTATTGGGTATATTTCCAGTTTTGAGTCTTTCTATTAAAGTGTTTGGGTTCCTAGTATTATTTTTCCTGAAATGTCAAGACCTGTCCAAAGTGCCATCAATTTTCCCTACAAATGTTGATCTCCAAGAGATGAAATCAAAAAGAGATGTAAAACCCTAGGTCCTAGGTCATTTTTTATCCTTGTCAAGCAAAAAACCCTAGTTCTTCATACTTGGTTTCTAATTTGCAGTTACCTTTTTTTATGAAATTTAAGTGACGCAAGTCATGTGCTCTTTTTCATGTTTTAAGTTAGTTCCTAAATCTCCTAAACATGTCTGAATATTCATTTTCATTTGGAGACTCAACGCAAAGCCTTGGTCACATGATCTTGTAAGGTAAATAATCTGCTTTATACCATTAAGATATTAAATGTGGATGGTTAATCAAATTCAGATCCTATGGTTCATGTGAAATCTCTAGAGGAACACTAGAGTTAATAAATTGTATGGCGACTTTGAGTTTCATTCATTCGCAAAGTCTCACAAACTTACCAAGTTTAAATCATGGTTTTTATATTCATTCAATCATGAGATATCTGAAAGAACCAAGGTTTAAGTAAAATCTTATGAGATCTAGCGATAATCGTGGATGCCAAGATGATCTTGTGGCTGGCGTTTAATCGCATGATAAAAGTGCAAATTAGTAAAAGTTTAAGAGATTCAGCGCGGAGTGTTTGATTAAGAAAGAATCAAGGGTAGGCATGTGATCTAAGAAGGATTTCATAAAGTACATAAAGTTTGAGAGACTTAACACTAGTCATTGATGAAAGTAAGATAGAAGGGCTAACGTTTAATCTCTAAATAAAACCTGAGTCAGATAAAATCTTCAGCGACCTAGAGATTCGCTCAATCGCTGAGACTGCAGATAAACTATAGTTAGATTGAGCTAGGTCATGTTTTGATGTGAGTGAATCTGAACCATAGATTAAGTTCAAATCTTTTGGTTGTCGTTAAATCGATAAGAAAAGTCAAAAAGTCATAAGGCTTTGAGAAATTCAAAGATAATGATCCAGATGTTCACACATGTTTAAGTTATTCAAAGATTTATGGCATGCCTGAACTCTCAAGGAAAACCTGTGGTTAAGAAATTTATCTGGCAATGTTGAGACAACCTTTAGTCACGTAATCTCATGACAAATTGAATTTAAGGTTAAAACTTAAGAGATTCAGCACAAACCGTCAGAGTAAAAGTAGATCAACGATAGTCACGTAATCTCTAGTCAGATTCAGCAAGTATAAGGTTATTAAGAGACTCAGCGTAGGCCGTTTATGAGTTTCAGATCCTATGGCTACCTTCAAATCTCTGAACAAACTCATGGTTAATTAAAACCTTTAGCGACTTCAAATTTGTTTAGTCACGTGATCTCTAAAAGAAGAAAGGCTAAGTCGCACTAAGAGCTGGGTTAAATAAGAGAAGATATAAACCATTGATAAGATTGAGATCGTCTGATGCATGTTGAATCTCAGGATGAAACCAAGGTTAAGGAAAAATATCAGTGATTGGGAGATAGAACAGTCACATGATCACCAGGAGAAATGTGGTTAGAGTAAGGTAAAGTCACAAGTGTTTTTCTCGTGCAACGATGTAAAGAGTTAACCTATTAAAGTAAAAGGATCTTTACAATGTGTATAAAATTTGATGATCTATGAGAATATAAGCCAATCATATCGAATATCAGGCCTTTTTGGATATAATGAGGTTTTAAATTTGACAAAAGTACTCATTACTACCCCAATTGGCTTATTCAAAATTGATAACCTATCAACTTCAAACGCCATGGGTAAGGAAAGAATTAATGTCAGGGTATGTATAATTAAGATAGAAGTGACTGAATGAAGCTTTCCAATTCTAGGCTAGATTGATGCATTAATTCCTAAATGATTAATAGACATAGCTTTCATACTTTTCAATTGACCAAGTTTTCAGAGTTATAGAGCTGAGAGATTGCATAATTTTCAGAGCATTCGTAAGCAGATAACTGTGTGAGTTTTAGAGAAATTTATAGTAAGGATCTTGTCTTTTAAAACATAAATGTTTCAATGAGATATTCAAAAATTAGTGAAGATGAGATGATCAACCATGAGAGGAGCTTCAACTAGTGGAGCAAGTAAAGAAGCAGAAGATGATCAGAAAGGAAAGAAAAACTATTTTGAGGAGTTTATGACTCTACTGCCTAGAAGCAGTCAGGGAAAAAAGGTAAATGATGAACTCTTCACTGATGATTTGGCATATTGTTGAGGTCCTAGGACTCCAAGGGTTTCCGGTTATCATCTTTTAAAGTATTTTTATAGTAATAAGGATAGCTCAATTCCTATATCAAACCAATGGACGTCAGGCTTAGCAAAGTTGATAGTCCCTAATATCTTCATAGATACATACTTGTTAGTTGAGCTAGCAAAAAGGTATGATCCCCTCTCCAAAACTATTAAAAAATGATGGAAAAACTCTGGTCTCTTTAGATAGGGCCTCTTTCATGAAAGCCTTCAATATATACCATCCTTGTACTATAGAGATTAATCTGACAAGGTTGCAGAGTAGATATACTAGGGAAACTACCATTGTTGCCAAGTTATTCCAAGCCCATACACCAAAGTCAAATAGGAATGATATTTCTTCCATACCAGGTTCTGCACCTTATTTTTACAAGGATTTAATATTCTACATGAAGTACATTGCTTATGGACTATGTATAGTTTTGGGAGTAGATGGGCGCCCTAAGAGATTGACTGCAGATATTATCATGATCATCTTGGATCTAAAAAATTCACATGTCAACAATAATTATGACTACATTCAGTACGTCATAGACAATATTCATCAAGGGTTTATTGATATATGTGTTGGAGATTTGCTTCTGTGCAAATAATTTATTGTATGTTTGTCATTGATGACAACATATAATACAAAGCAATGTTTTATATATGCAATTATAATTACAGATGTTCTGGAGCTATGTGCATTCATTTCCATGGTGTATACATGTTCTAGATGCTATGTGCATTCACCTCGAGTCAGATATGAAGTTTCAATTGAGTTATGTTATTCAGTTATGACAGTTACAGAGATTGAAGACTATTTGTGAAAAGCCAATGTAATTACATTATTTATTGATTTGCACCTATATTTGGGATATGCATGTTTCTATTCATGTTTAGTTACGAGTTAAAGATAATTATCTAAAGGTGCCAAACATGTTCTATCAGAATTGTGAAGTTGGAGTTAATTTGGTGGAGCCAACTTTGTGAAGCGTCACGTCTATTCAGTATGAGTTGCATGTTTCTAATCAGGTTGCATGGATGATGTAGCTGACTAAATAAGTATTGAAGGGAATCGTAGAGCCGATAAAGATCACATCCTTTGGAGAAGATACTTATAGTAGTTCATTTGATGAATGCCAAGTGTGAATGATAAGAAGAAAGAGAGAAAAAGTGCAGAATAGAATGTACGTTATTTTGGGACAATAGAGACATTTCATTCATCAAGAAAAGATCTATGTGAATAAAAACAAGAAGTATACAACACATTAGAATTGATAAAGATAGTAGGTCTACTCAAACAGTTCATCTATCAGATATAGTGTATATCTATTCTACTGAAGGTTGGAGCCTTCATCATTTTAGCAGTGAGCTTTTGGATAGTGAGTCCTCACCCCTAACAGGGTTACTTGTAAAAGACTCCTAATAGGGTCTGACCTTTAACCAGGTCTCTGTACTTATTGTATTGTAAAGAAAATTTTCTAACAGGATTGCAAGATCTCTTAACAGGGATAATTATACTCAAGTACAGTTCTTTGTGGGTGCTAATTCCCACTGGGGTTTTTACTTATTTGGTTTCCCCGTATACAAAGTTGTTGTGTTCTCTATTGTGTTATCTGAATGTAAATTTACTTTATTTTAATTGATATCTAAGAAAAGAAAAGAATTAAATTAGTCGATAACTGATTCACCCCCCCTCCTCTCAGCTATCCTTTGGGACTATTCTAACAATATGTACAATGCCCAACCCTAGATTTATGCATTATTCTCTTTTAATGCATTTAATCTTATACTTCAATGTTGACATCTTGGACACACAAAATTCATGGCCTAGAGAATGTTTCCATGGAAAATCAAACCCTGTACATCTGTGGCTTAGGGTTTGGAACTACACCTCCAATGAGAATGAGTTTTGTGATTTTCATAATTGGATTGCATAACCTATTTTAGAGATGCTAGGTGAAAATATGACAAGATTTCTCACCAAGGAACTACAACTCCATAGACCTTTTCAATTTGTGGATAAATGGCCAGGAGACCGTAATTGGGGAGATTTATACTTTGAGAAGATATTTACTTTAATGAGGGTTTATGGATGTTCCCAGCAACCTTATATACTCCCAAAATATGTGCCTCCCAAGATAGCTGCAATTGAATTCATCTAGCAAATGATGTGGACTAATAAGGAGCACCTAGCTCCCCACAAGAAAGGTACATTTACACCCAGAAAATCCAAGATTTTAAATTTCATGATTGGTAAAAGAGCTACCGATTCAGTGAACAAATGGTTGGGTCAATACAGAATGAGTTTAGCTATATATAGGTATATACACCCAGAGGGTTTTGTTAAGAGCGCCAAGAAACTTATGACTCCAAGCATAACAACTATCAAAGAACATGAAGAGTGTGTAGAAGAGGATTTAATCATAAACATACAGAAGGATGAGGAAGTGGCAAGAAGGGCTGATCAATACTAGGATCTGATAAGCCTTGAGAAACTAATAAAAAAGAAGGGAATTCCCTTTGGGATTTTCTTTCCAGATATGCCCTATATACACAGACTCGCAAAAATGATGGAGTCTTACAATACCTTTACAATCAACTTGAAGAGTTGATTGTATATAAAGAAAGAGGCCTAGAAAAGCACTATTTTTCAGAGTATGATGAGGATAGTGATGAAGTTTATTTTGTCCCTACCCCTCCTCCCAATGATCAGTGACCCTTCACAGAGAAGAGCATAGAGGTAGACCTTACAAAGGTACTTGACATTGAGGTGACTGGTGAGCCTCCTAAAAAAAAATAGAAAGTGGAATCAGAGGAGCCTTCCCATGCCAAGGTACAAGAGAAGAAAAGGGATAAGGTGAGTGCCTTAATTATTGGAAACAAAGCCTATGACCACAAGCTAAGGAAATCCATTAGACAAGGGAAGAAAGTAAGAGGGGATGTATAAGAGGAAGTTGAAATGCCCCTCCTGTTATGCCAAGATGAAAGGGTGCTGCATCAAAAAATGATTCTTGAGTGATGATAATTTCATCAAAACTAAAGAGTTCAAGGATCTCTTGATTTGGGTAAAACAACAACAGATTGGATCCCAATTACAATTAACAGAGGGTGATTCAGTTCCAAGTGAAGCCCTATAGGACTTGTAAGAATATGACCCTGAGACCAAAAAAATGACAACAAAGGAAGCTAGGCTACTGGTTAAGTCTAGTGGGATGCTTCTTGTAGAAGGATGGGATCTAGCCTATGCCTCCATAATTGATTATATCATAAGGCAGCCAGATGCAAACTTGTCTTGTAAGACACATATAGAAGACATGATCAAGGGATGTGGATATGATCCATGATCCCAAACTTTGTTGATGTGGTTCCTTACACCTAAGACACAAAAGCCTTCCCTGATCAATATGCAAGAAAATCAAGATGTGGATAAGATCATTTGGTCTATCCACAATACTAGTGACTTGGAGATATCTCAAGCTCTCACCTATTTTGCACATTTGAATGAAGCTAAAGCAGAGAAGATGTCAAAAAGATATTCGAAGGTTTTTGATGAATCAAGTGCTTTTATGAAGGATAGAGAATTATGCTTGATCAAGATTAAGGAATTAGAAGGAAGGGTGGAGGAATTGAATAAAAATATATAGGAGGCTCCCAAGGCTATCTTAACTCCTCTTAAATAGGTTGTAGATGATCAGACTGAGACTACAGAAGATTTCTCCACAAGAATAGAACAAGAAAACAAGGATCAGAACAAAGTGTCTTTGCAAGCCTTGTCGAAGATCCTGTAGCATAGGACTGATATCCTAAAGGACAAAGTTGATTTGGTGCATAATGCTTTCAACAAGTTACCTGACCTTGAATCAAAGGTTAATATAACCATTTTTTCAACTTTGAGTCCTTATTTTTTAATTTGGTCAGGGAGGGAAACACTTTTTGAAAGATTAACAGCCTTACAGCCACACACGGGACATCTCCCTAAAATTGTGTGTCAGGTGGGAGAAGAAATTGAGCAGATTGGAGCCACTTTGTCTTTCTTCAAAGGCAAGGCAAATTAGATAAAAGCCAAGATCAATAAGTTTGGGCCAAACTATAATAGATTTATTCCTCCATTAAAGGGAGATGATAATAAGATTAATGAATTATCAAATTGGAGGGGATAATTTGGTACCTTACTGCCTATTAAAGAGGCATTTATAACAAATAATATTGCATTAGATATGGATAGGTTTAATAAGACCTTAGATGAGGCTTTTAAAGAAGATACAGACTTTAGTAAGTTTGTAATAGATGTCAAGCTCAGCACAGATGCAAGATGGGACAGACAAAAGGAACAATTAAAGAATATTTAAAGCTTTAATTGGCCTTCGGAGGCAGAGGTTGCAGAATGGGATGTCAACACAAAGTGCAAGAAGAAAAGTGTGCAGCCATTCACCTTGATGTATTGGATGAGGAGTAAGAGGCACCTATCACTTGATCTATGAGCACATGGAGGATAATAATAAATAATACTAGTGTAAGTTAGCCTTTAATGGGGGTCACTAGGTCTCGCAGTAACTACCAGAGGTTATCCATAATATCTATAAACAAAGGTGCCAACTATTAAAGATTTGGAAATCAGATTTGATCTTCTCCTTATTTTGTCTTTCCACAACTTGAAGGTCTAATTATAATTTTGTCTTTTAGTACCTTTATGGTTAGGTCTAGCCATCTAAAGCTTGTTGCATCCTTAACCTTTAAGGATTCCAAGATGGCTAGTAATCTATAAATAGAAAGTTGTAACATAATGTAAGTATGCTGAAATATACAACTTTGAGGAAAACTTCTCATTTTTGTCCGAGTTTTCAAGCTTTTAGTCTTTTGAATGTATTGAAGCAACAACATATTAATAAAATAGAGTGGATTTTCCTATTCTATATCTTTGTTGTCTTTTTTATATTTTTGTTTATGCTCTTGTATGTTTAATTTGTAAGGCATCTTGAACATACCAGTTATAAGGTAACTGCACAATTGCTTATAAGTATCTTTCAAGGAGGGAGTAATTATTATGAGTGATTCCAGAGGGTTAAACATTAGTGTAAGAATTTGATTAAGGGGTATGGGATTGAAAAGATAGTTTGTAAGGCACTCTATTTGAACTACATATGTATTTCTATTAATTAGTTTGTGGTGAATTTATATTTTATCTTACTCTATGCCCAAGATTAGGCACTGGTCTAGGGTTTTATTAGCAGTTATTCATCATCAACATCAAAATAAATAATCATTTAATTTTCTGTTATAAATAATATACATGCTTAAGTAATTGTATTTGAGAATACAATTCAACTTGTTGATTCCTTAGAGAGAGAAGCATCTAGGTTAGCCTTCTTGAGTCAAAGAACTCTAAAAAGAAGAATGATGAGAATCTTTATTTCACTGATATTTTCTATTCTCGTGTTCATAGTTTGGCTTATTAAGCTATGTGTCAAATTCATCATAATTATCTTGTTCTATTAATTGATGTAGTAAGAGGCAATAGGTAAATTATTGTGAACCCTAATCCACTATTATAGCTTCTAAAAAGCAGTTATCTATTTAATGTACACCCGCCTGATTTTTTGGAGCTCAAAGAAGAAGGAGGATTAATCCTCATCAATTAGAATTTATCTTGTTAGAATCAGAAGTTTGGATTTATAGAGTTGGTTAGTTATCTATTTTGATTCTTTAAGAAAAATCTCTAACACGAGTCATAGATACACAAGAAGACAAGGGTGAAGATAGTAAAGAGACCAAGCATAGTGGTGATACACAACAGAGTGATGAACCAAAAGACACCACTGATGTGGCAGATAAGGCTCAAGGTGACACAAATTCAATGGTAGATGCTTCTATAAATGACACCAGGTTGGTAACCAAGCCGCCCAAATAAGTCATCTCATCCACCGAGCCACCAAAGAAAAATATTGAGCACAAGGCTCAACTCTTATTAACACAATCTCCTACCTCCAGTCTACATGAGAAGAAGAAGAAGAAGAAGAAGAAGAAGAAGAA
>MU227080.1:578872-593714 GCA_018584345.1 Thuja plicata
AAGAAGAAGAAGAAGAAGAAGAAGAAGAAGAAGAAGAAGAAGAAGAAGAAGAAGAAGAAGAAGAAGAAGAAGAAGAAGAAGAAGAAGAAGAAGAAGAAGAAGAAGAAGAAGAAGAAGAAGAAGATTGTATTATTTAGATCACAATTTCTTTTCTTGTTACTCTCTAACAATTGTAACAGACTCCAAATCTCTTAACAGAGCAGACTTAACCGTCTTTGCTTAAATCTCCTAATAGAGTGCACACATACATTGTATTGAAAAATCCTCTCACAAGGTAGATATAACAAATCTTATTGTTACTCCTAACAGGGTAAGATCACCAGAAGTGATCAATCTTTTTAAGCCCTAACAGGCTACTTTATTACAACAGTAATGAAGCTTTGTGGGTTCCATCCGCACCACAATTTTTACCTTCTAACAAGTGTTTCTAAGATACCAAAATATATGTGTTATGTGTATTTGAGTTTCATGAATGTTTTATTGTTTTGATTACATGCATTTACATTTCTGCAATGGTATTTCATCTATGGTGGAAGTAAACTACTCAGTTGGTTATTGCAGTCTATGTTTACAAGGATTTGTTTTGAAAAGTTTTTAAGGGTACTGATTCACCCCTCCCCTCTCACTACACAACTTTCTATCATTCCAACATCTTAATGATAATCAATTTTTGGTTGGTTCTTTGCTATTTTTTTGTTGTTAAATACATATATTCTATTTTTTTATTAAGGTCACACATTGTGAGATTGATCCTATTTTTCTTGATGACAAATGTAATGTGTAGTATTGATCAAGAGTTTCTATCTTTTCTCCTTCTACACAAACTGTTCAATATGCATGTGATCTATGATCATCCAAATTATCTAGAATGTATTGGTATGTGGGTTCTTTAATTTTCTATTAAAGAAAATACTTCTACATGATTATTTCACTACGACTTCTTCAACATGCATTTTCAACCTTCTTAAAAATCTACATTCGCCTTGGAATTTCTTGTTCCACTAACTATATTTTTAAGATCGTTCAATTGTAACCTTTGTTGAACATGGTCGAAGACTAGGTGGGGGAGGGAGGCAGGAGGGAGGAAGAGGTGGAATAAGTCTTTAACAATACTTGATCTTCTTTAATTTAATATTTAAAAACATTTAACTTAAATAAGAAACAATAAAAGATAAAGGAATGAACACCAACACATGGGAGAACAACAAATTTATGTGGAAAGTTCAATGAGAAAAACACAGTAAAAATATCTTGCAATATGTTAAAAGTATTGCAAAGAGCCTCACTACCATACTTGCAACCTGTTAGAGAATGACTTTTTAGAAAGACTTACTATCTCTGAGCAAGATGCAAAGAAGGACCTATAGAGGAGACTCAATGTCTCAAGACAAAATACATGAAATAATTAGAATGTATATGGCTTCAACATATTGCTTCTAGCATTCTACCTTGGATGCAACCACTGTTAACTCATTGCCTAGAAAAACTCTTTGGTAATTTTGCACCAACCTTCTCACCAAACACATTCGCTAGTTTGGATTTGTATCTTTCACTATCCATACACTTTGCACTAATTTGATCTCTTACATATGTTATCCAGATCATTGCAAAACATCAATGAGGTTGGCCAGAAGAAGAGATAAGGCGTGATCTCAACAATTTAGCCACCAAAGAAGAGATAAGGGGTGATCTCAACAATTTAGCCATAAAAGCATAATTGTGAGGAAAACGGTACTGTCTAAAAAATAGAGAGGACCTAAAACACTATAAAAAAACAATATTCAAAATGATCCCAAATATCATACATTATTAATGCACATCTCCAAAGTCAAGAACATATAATACGGTGCATAGAAAATTATTGTTAATTATTTAATCATCACATCATTACATATTTAATTAATGAAGAACAACCGTAATACACTGAACTATTAGCTATATGAAAAAACTACAACCCATTGTGATATACGATACACATGCATTCTACAGTGGAGAATGAAACATCATATGAACATTCATAATAATGAGGATCAACGTTATAGACGGGAGATAATTTAAATGTCCGTCTTGTATCAAATCATATTTCTATACCATTAACATATCCATTAACATATCCATTTACGGAATAAAATGGAAATGATTTGATTGCGCTGTAATAAAGCCCTCTTTTTTTAACTCCACTAGTATCAAATGATTTGATTGCGCTGTAATAAAGCCCTCATTTTTTAACTCCACTAGTATCCCTTCTTCTTACTTTATAGTAAATGAACTGGACAAGAATCTAAGAAGTTGGTTAAGAATAAAATTTCATGATACCAAGATACCCAATCTTAATCAAGGTAATTTGTGAATAACAAGTGATCAGATCCAAAAGAAAGAATAAATAAATTCGTAAAATGAATGGTAAAAGGATACAAAGAAATCCAGCAGTACACATACTGCAGCGTCGATCAGCCATGGCATATTTGGCTTTAGCTTGTCCCACTCTAGGGTTCGTACAAGTATACTGCACAAGAGACAAATAGAAACAACTCGAAAATCAAATTACGCCTACATCTGTCAGATTTGAAACTAACTATTGGAAACAAAGAGCCACTATCATAAATGAGTATTTGTACCTTCCAACGTAGGTCGCATTCCCAAATAGAGCAAACACGAACATAAGAGGATTTAGGCCCTAATAATAACATCAATGAAAGGGTGTCTATTATTATTAGCCCATGTATTGGGATACAATTTCAAGTAGAAGCATCTTAAAGGAATTCTAGATGAATATGTTAAAAGGTTGAGTGATACCTCCACAGTGCCTCTCTTAATCTGCAACCAATAAATATTGAAATAAGTATTATAAAATAATAAGTATATTTCCTAGAGGTAAATTACAATAATTTACAAAATTAAAATGTAAGTAAAAGATAATTGGATTTAAATAGTACGTTCTAAATTTTGATTTATTTATGTCATTCATCTGAAATCATATTGATTCTTTTATAAAACTTAATTATGAATATAATTTAGAATAAATCATATAAATTTACTCTTTGAATCCAAATATAAAATACAACCATATTATATATATACAAACCATCCAACTTATTAGATCAGAAATCTAACACAAAATAAAGGGATTCCAATAATTTATATAGAACTTACATTTAAACAGATTTGTGGAAGCCTTCCACCCATATATATAGCAGCCATAAGCCACCCGAACCAAATTCCTAATAGACTTGATGATTCCTCTCGCACCACTAAGCTGAATGCAATGCCACCCGTTACCTATATTTGAACAACAACAATAATTACATAGCCCATGAAATTTGGAGCCACAGTACATGGAACAATTAATCTTACACTTACCTTCAAAAGCTTCCGTCCTGTTATTATAAAAGGGGACGTCCTTGGTGCTTGATAAGAGTAAGTAGTGAAAAATATGTTGTTATAGTTAGGCAAACTGAAGTAGTGCATCCCACCAAGAAAAAATATTGTTGAAGCCATCTGAATAGAGACATTGAAAGAGAAATTAATAATTTTAATAACTAAATGCAGTTATCATCTTAGTATGAAATCCATCAAATTTACAAGCATACATGCAAGGAAACCTACCGAGGGAAGAATGGTATTAAATTTCTTAGGACTTGGAGATATAAGATTGGTGAGCAGTCCATCCTCTTCTAGTGATGACTCATCTAATGTATTGCTTCGACCGCTATGATGTAGAAGATAAGAACCAGGTGTAGGAGTATGACTGCTCGCTAGAGATCTTGCAGACCTGAACATCTTAATACAATATTAAGACCTGGACATAGTTTATCTTATTTTAAAATATTCATTGAAAGGAACATATAAGTAGGGTTGACAAATGTATTACGTGAAATATAGGCCATTCCCACTAAAGGGTCTCTGTCGAGGAGAAAGATTAGGTATAGGTAAACTGGATGGTGGATTTAGGGATATATTATTAAAATCTGCATTGTTTTTCATGACCACTGCAGATGAATGGCATATGCTCTCTCGAATCTTCCCACATTCTGCTTTTTTATGGCCATCTTGCACGCATTTCGAGATTTGCTCAGGTTGAATCTCCTATTTAAAGAGCACATTATCGTTTGGTTAGATATATATTCTAGCATCATAATTTTATCAACATGTTGGAAACCGGATTAATTATATGAAAATCAGAACCTTATGTTGACATTTCGCCTTCTTCATTTTCCACCAGTTGTAGATATGATCATAATATATGATCTGGAAAACTAGAACTATTCTGGTGATTGTGTACAGCTGCAAGAATATGAGTACATAAATGAAAAATGAGGCTTTGATCCTCCAAGGGATGTTTTTACCTACCTAAATGATTTTTTTTTTTCTTTAAAATCTTACAGTTCTTACCAGTGCCGTGTAGAACTGTGTCGGTAACTGCACAAAGATGGAAACGATATTATTAGTATTTTTGGCAGGCCAGAACTGACATCGACTTTTACTATAATAGTAATATTTTAATGTGTTTTTGGAGGATGGAATCGACATCCAATATCCTGGTAATAGTTAGCAGTGGAGCTCAATAAAGAATAAAAGAACTCCGGATTAAGAACATTAGAAAATTGTTAACTTCATTTTTATTCGGGCCATTGTATATTTATAAGCTATTTTCCTATAAATGCTACAACTCTTTAATATTACCTGCTTGAAACTATCACTTAGGGAAAAGTAAAAACTATACTCCTCGAGAAGAAAACACAGATTAGTTTACAGATTACAGTTAAGAGTCTATACGGATATACCTCTTTGATATTAATTAGTATCATTTTTATAATCAACATATCTATTAATAATAATAATCAAAATTAATGAGAAGAAATTTCTACAATTCATAATATGGATAATGATGTTTCTGGATTAAATTGTGATCAATTTTATGAATGAAAAAGCTTGAACACGATTAAATTCAGAAACAACATTATCAATAATAAAAAAATTAGTATTATAAGCGTAGATCCATCAAAAACTTACAGTTGCTGGCTCCAGCCAACACCCAATAAGATTAAACAAGTCCCTGCAACATTGATATGCCAAAATCAGATTCATAATTTATTTACACAGAAATTGAATTCGATGAGATAAAATTATATGATCCATTAAATGCTGATAAATCAATAGCATAATTAGACTCCGAATGGTACATCCAGAAATTGGATTAAGGAATATGATCTATTACAAGAACGTAAACAACATACATCATATTTGACCTAGTTAAACTAAAGCATATGGCTGGTACCTCTTCTTTCGTATTATCATGCATAGAAATCTAAACAGAAATCACCCTTAGTAATCATGAATGATGAGAATTTTTTTGTCCGTTTTCTGATCTACAATTTTAGACAGCAATTTGCTATTAATTGATATTCTAAATACAGATGTTAGCTAATAATGATCTTTTTATTATTTATACTTATCCTCTATCACTACTAAACTAGCCTCAGCTTTTCATCTTGCTGTTTTATTTCTTAACATTAGTATAACTACAAAGGTTTGTCTATTTATTTGAAAAAGCAGATCGAACACACCACTTAATGAAATGGAAAACAAAATAAAATGTGAAAGCTTGATTGATTGTTTACCCGACAACCCATGTCATGAGAAAGCCAAGGGAAACCCCCTCTGTGGATCCATTTCTGAAGTTAGTAAGAATCTGAGGCACTTCTGCAACTCCCCAGCTGAACAAACTGATAAGACCCAAAACAACAGACACATAATCTGGTATTCCACACACACATTCTCTCAAAAACTTCTCAACCCACCGGACGCACTGTCTTCCAGAAGCACACTGATATGCCATCATGGAAGCCATTTTTTTCCAGCCTCTGAAAATATACAGCTTGGGAATAAACCCTCTTATTTATGTAGTATATGTAGATTGAATGGGAAGCTGTGAGAGAAGATAATCAACCCTAAAACAGACACATTTCACCACCCCGACCGCAGAGCATCAAAATACATACGTACTAAAAATTCGGCATATTCCATCACATAGCTTGTGCATGAGAACATTCTGTCTCATATTCGCACATACCTTAATTCATAGTACTTCAATTGTTTGTCACCGTTGGCTTGAAAATTAAGGAAAGGAAACCAATTATGTTGTAGCTTTTGATATTGTGATCCTTTTCGACCACTTTCTACCTGCAGTGACTCATTTCTGCAGAAATCTTATCTCTACTACACTTCTGAAGTGTGCTCATTGTTACACATCAGGTATGACATGTTGCTATAAGCTGATGTGGGCCTTATCTCTCTACTATTCGAATAATAGACGCACTGACCTTCAAACTAGGGCAAACTAGTATAATACCTTAGCCTTTGAAATTGATGTACGCCACCCTAGTTAACACCTACATGCAAAAGGTGAATATTCCATGAGTTTTTGAATTATGCAGTAGAGAGGTGGGTGTATTCACAAGTAAAGTTAGGGAGAGCTGTATCAGTTATCGTTTAAATTTTATTTACAACATATTATATTTTTTTATTTTTTAAATTAAAATTCTATTAAAAAATAATGTATGAACCAATATTTATTTAGATTTTGAAAAAATTTAGCAATTAGATCAATTGTGCAAATTTGTTGGTACCAATCGTGCACCATTATTGGCACATTTGTACAAAACTTGAAC
Source organism: Thuja plicata (assembly GCA_018584345.1). NCBI lineage: Eukaryota > Viridiplantae > Streptophyta > Pinopsida > Cupressales > Cupressaceae > Thuja > Thuja plicata. The sequence goes on from MU227080.1 coordinate 585,544, forward strand.
AATTTTTGGGGCATTTGTGCAAAAGTGTTGAATCAATTGTGCAAACTCTTTGGTTGCATAAGAAAATGGGTAATGACGCAAAAAGAACCATGTTTTGGGTGACACTTTGAAATGACCACTTCACTTTTTGCCTTCAATGCTAAACAGAGTCTATAGCTCGCATTGTTACTACCGCTATACGTAGTTAAGTCGCATACAAAGACAACTAAAACAATATTTAAAATCCAATGTATAGTTTAAGAAACATCACTAAGTCCAAGTAGATCGTTCAATGTCTAAGCAAAGGTATTAAATTCTCACAAGATAAGATTAATGTAAACGATAAGATGCAACCTAACGGATGAAGATTGTTTAATGTCATGATGGGTAGAGAAGGTTAGTATGTCACAATAGAAATAGGATATTGTATAGAAGAAAATTACCTATATTTTAAGTAGGATCTATAACATTTTCATCATCAATGTTTGCTTCTGATACTATATAAATTGAACATGTTTATAATTGGAGAAAGCTCATTTTTGAATATCATCTCTTTTGGACTTTCTGAGTATCTACAAGATTAGCCTTGAAATCTTCCAACCTTTCTATATGTTCACAAATAGTAGGACTTTCAATAATTGGCTTTAAACTAATTGAAAATTTAACATTGGACAGGTTTAGATTGAATTAACTAGATTTTAATTTTGTATTCTTTATCAATTAATTAATTTATCATTAATTAATTACTACTAAAAGTCCAACTTCCTTATTTTCTCTTCAACATAATTTAAAAACTTTGATAACTCCCTATAATTTCTCTCTCTAAAATATTTGAAAAGAATATATGAAAATGAAACTAAACATACAAATTACCAAGTCTATATATTTCAGGACTCCACTAACATTCTCTGAGCGGAATTTCCAACTAGCGCGCTGAATGTATCATTTATTCATTAGCTTTCCAATATCAATGAAATTTATTAAAGCTGTCATAAGCACTTAAATGCATGCAGATGAGGATGAGGATGAAGATGAGGCATATTCCAGTCTGATGCTTTCTCAAATTCGCACGCAATTCAAAAGCTTGTCGGCCCCTTTGTTTTAGATGCCGCGCCTCGACAATGTACTCTTCTCTCCTAATTTGTTTTGTCACATTATACAAACTGGAGCCCTCTATCCTGACGATAAAAGCGATAGCATAGAGAAAAAACATGTCCGTATATCATTACATAGTATGATTACATAGCACGGCACGATAGAAAACACTTGCATGTCAGTTGGTGGTCCACAAACCGATAAATATGATATTATTATTGGGTGTGTATGAGTTTTTTTGGGTTATGAGTTGTTTATGGATGAGTATCATACATGCATTATCTTTTCATGAGTGTGTATCCATATTGTATTCTAACTCTCTTTGGTTTAATTAAAGAAATTCAGTGATCACTATGATTTTAAAAGAAATGTTTTTGTTTTTTTGGGTTCAATTATATTTTTAAAATAAAATAAAATTAGATTTTAACATGGATATTTAAAATTATTAAACATATTAATTAGGTCAAGAGGGTAACCTACAATGGCATCAAATTCTTATAGGAGGTCATAAAAAAAATTGTGTAAGAAAAAAGAAACTTTTCAAATGCCACTACCAACTTACAATTGGCTATCCATGCATAAGAAAAAACCAAAAAATAACCGGACCAACAAATGCATCATTAATAATGGAATATGAATGGTTGGAACAACAATGAAATATGAAAATAAAAAGAATTATCAATATTTTTAAACAAAAAATGCAGTTATGGTACGTGCATGAAAAAGAATGCATGAACGAATAGAAAGAATGCATGAGAATTTCTATTTGTCCATATAGGAATTCCATAGACAAATGTGAAAAATTTAGCAGTCGACGAAACTAGGTTGAAGGAATTCTTGATTCAATGGCTAAGAAGCTAAGAAAAATATCATGTGAAAGAAACAACCATTCGTTAACTCTAAGCAGCACAACAAAAGGTCACAACGATGGTAGAGAAAATCATAAGTAATTTGCCTACAATAATATAGGGTTTCATAGACTTGTTATTCACATCTTAGCATTATGTCAGGTTTTCGATTTCCCTTTCATTCTATTGTAATGTATTTTTATCAATTATATTAGGGAGAGGTAGCCATTGATTTTTTTTTAGCTTAAGTAAAAATATGTAATTTTTGTGAATATTATATGTACAATAAATGAGATTTCATGGAATGAAAATGATCTTAGTAAAATAATGTGGAAAAATACTGCTTTAAAACATAGAAAACGACTTTAAAACTTTGATGCAAATGTAACAATTGTAGAATAATTACAAGTGGGGATATGTAGAAAAGGATTTAGAAATTCCCATCTAAGAAAATTTGGCTTTATGTATAGAAGTTGTAGTCATTGCATATCGCTTTGAAATAAATCATCTAAATTTTAATTTTTTAAAAAAATTGAATTTTTGAAATTTTTTTGTTCATATTTACAAATATGTACAAACAATAATTTTGTGAGAGACGAGGAGGAGAAGAATGAGCTCATCAAAGTCAGCACCCATTACCTGCCCAAAAGATAGAAAATGATGTGGCAGTTTGTTCTCCGTGTCGTCATCTACTACATTACTCTGGACTCCAGGTTTGATAGAATTCAGACCCATCACTTTGTTTTGCTGAATCACTTTCGCCATGGCATGTTGGTCTCTATCCCTTTTTACTTATATTCTTCCATAAATGATAATATCAATGGGTATAGAGAGAAAGACATTGCTAACCCTGCCCTACATGAAGGGCTTTTGTTGTTAATGTATGAGTACTTTAAAGCCCTAATCCTGGGCAAGGAGATGAGCCAGAAAGAGGAGATAGAGGCCTCGGGCTTAGACTATATCCCCTCAGATACAAAAGACAATAAAGGTATGCATTCTGAAGAGATTGAGAAACATGATACAAAGAAGATTTACCAGGGGTTGACGTCTAAGAAGAAAAGAGGCAGTCTGGTTAGAGTCAAAAAAGAATTGGCAACCCCTAAAAAATAGAGCACCACTGCTATATCTTCTGATGAGGATTACAATGAGAATGACGAGGGCATGGATTCTGAAGGTGACAAGTACTTGACAAGCGGGAAAGACAAAAAGAAAAAGATCTCCATGACTAGGAATTATCCAAGAAACAAGGGTAAGGACAGGGTGGCGTTTGTTGATAGGACTATCCCGGAAGGTCCAACAATTGCAGAGCTTCCTCTGTTGCGGATAACAACCCTTTACCATAGACTTATGACACGGGGAAGGACTAGGATAATGAGTTTAGTTTTTATATGGCGGAAAAGGGAAGGATAATTAGTTGGAGGGACTTCAATGTTAAGACAACAAAAATGGGAATAACTAGAGAAATAATTAACCCTAAGGTCTTGGAGGGAGAGGGTGGCCGAATTAAGTTGGACAAGCTCATTGACCCATCAATGGTGGTGCTCAGCGATAATACTAGGGAGTTTGACATGAATCTGCTCAATAATACAAGAAACAACATGCTAGACTAATATAGGACTATTAAGTGGATTTTCCATGAGGCGGAAGGTCTCAAAAATAGGTTTAAGGGTACCAACAAGGCCAACAAGAATATTGATGCAGAGGAACAGAGTAACCTGAGCACCCGGGTCAAGAAGATGGAGGATAATATGACTATTATTGATGCTACCCTAAAGAAAATTGCAGAACAAAGATACAACACCACGAAAGTGTCCAGGGAGCACACTAACACTTACATTGAAAAGATGGAGGAAAATATCGAGGGGAGGGAAGCGGCCAGAATGGTTGTGGATTCAGACCAGGAGTCTGATCAAAGTTCGGGCAAGAGAACTCGTGCTAGAACCAAGAAGACCAAGGACAAGGTCCTGGAGAAGATATCTAGAAAATCAAGGACTCGGTAGCCAACATGGAGCTGATGGAGGCTGAGGCTGCCACTCTTTTGGTGGACCTTTTTTGAGGTTCTCTGGCTTTTTTTGCTATTGCTGGTTTAATCTGCATTTTTAGATGCTTAGCCTATTTTTTTCTTTGGCTTTTTGGCTTGTTCTGCCTTTTGATTTTCTCTGCTTTATTCCGTTAACTTTGTTAGCTCTTATTACTTTGTTTCAGGTTTCAAGAACCCTGTAAAACCTGTTTTACTCAATTAAAAATAAACAATAATTTTATTTTTAATATGTTTTTTTGTTCTCTTTACATCCAATTATCAATTTCATTATGTTTCTATAATTTAATTATTTAAAATAAATTAAAGATAATATCAATACTATGATGTCATATTTTATAAATATGAAGATAATCATAAAATTATTATTTTAAAAAATCTATAAATAAATAATGGAAATTATATTAAAAAGTAATTTATATGAATAAAGGTGTATAGTAACAATTTAATAAAAGAGTAATTAGAAACATCTTAATATCATACTTTTCTAATTGAGAATAAATATGTTTCTATATTTTACTTTTTTTTATATTAACTATAAGGTAATAAAAAATATACACTTAAGTATCCACATCCGGAGGCAAAGCCTCACACAGAGAAAGTCATACTAACAAAGTAATAATTACATATATATCAAAATAAAAAGCAACAACTATAAAAGGGTATTAATGCAGAATATCTTCATGATTTTCAACCCAGATCGTCCACCGCATAGGTCCTTCCATCCAGACAATGCTTTTCTTCGCCTGGATTTGGCTCAACATGTAAATCTGGTCATCAGTAGTGTCCTTTTTCTTACTAATCTCTTTGTCCAGCTTCTTCACCATCTTCTCGAAGATAGCCATATTGTTCATATGCCTTCGCTACACATAGCCATCTTTCATCTCGAAAACAAACATGGTAGAGTGCCCCATTTTGTAAAATCTAATAAGCTTTTCCCACTCAATCATCATGCTGAGATAGACCTGTTATGCCCTGCATCCCCGTCCCTACATTTTGTGTGCAAAATGTTGGGTCCCCCCATTTTTCTTCTTTTGTTTGTTTTGCTTGCGGCTCTTGCCCTGTCTCTCCCTTTGTTTTCTTTCTCCAGGGTTTTCTTCCCCGTTGTTGTGTTTTGTTTGTTTGGTTTTTCATCTCCGAGACTCTGGTCCTGGAGGTTGTTCTTTGCCGGGAACCGGACTCCGGACTCCAGGATTCTTCTCCACGATGTTCTTAAGGTTATCGTCGTGGGGAATCCCCGGGCCCGGGGTCCGGAGGTTTGCTTGTCCAGAGATTTCCGGAAGGAGGTGGATTGCCCCTTTTTACCACGGGTATAAATAGATGTTATCTGTCACTTTCACATTTACCATGATTAAAACACTCGAGCACTCAGAGCAATTTCAGAGCGATTACAGAGCGATTTGTAGAGAAGTTAGCGATAATTAGTACTTAACATTTCCATCCTTTTCAGGTGATTGTGAGTGCTTCGTGGTGGCGGTTGTGATCGTTTGAGAGCTGTAGCTGTTGCAGAGCTCCCGTGGTAACTTCCTCCTTTCCTCCACCTTTTGGCATTCTCAGGTTGGTATCTTTGTTCCCGCCAGTTTTCTTTTCGTTTGCTTGGTGTTTCTTCTTCGTCATTTCTTTGTTTGTTGTCTTTCTATTTTGTTTCTTTCCTATTTTCTAGTTTTGCCACCCGTTGGTGGGTCGGCTCTGCCAGAGGGTTGCCCGCCCTCTGTGCAGAAGTGGTCAGTTTGTAGAGTATGTATAAAGCTGTATATACTTTGTGCCTTGCCTGTTTTTCTGCGGACATCGTTCTGCGATGTATATGTGTGTACATTTGTGTATATTTAGTGTATATATCCCTTCATTCCCATGTATATATCCCTTAGATTCCATGTATATCCTTCCGGGTGGCTTGGAAAGCTCATCGAGTCACTTGTGTTGCTGGTTTTCTGCCCATGAATTTGTTTCGGGGCAGAAAACCACCTGTTTGCAATTTGGCTCTCAGCCGGTTTCAAACAGGCAGTTTTCTCTCCCCTCCGTGAAACTAGTCAGACCCTCATTTATGTCCCATGCATGCAATCAATTCTAGCCAAGTGGCCTTCACTTTTCACGATTTCGGACAGTTGGCTCCGCCGTCATCGCCATAACTCCTATTTAATACCTATGCACATGGTGCCCACGTGGGCTTGGTGGTTTGCCTTTTTACAATCCTCACCAATGGTTACTTCTCTGGGCTCCGGGTCTCCTACCATCATCCATCCCGTGTCTTTACCAAGTGTGATAAAATCCCTAGACCTAGATGTTTAATAGAAACTTTAAGTTCATGTAATGCGTGTGCTTTTCAGGATTTTTGTGAATGAAACTAACTTTTCAGGAAAAGAAGACATCACAGTGGTAAGATCTCCAGACCCCAGAATATTTATTTGTTAATACATTCTAACGGTCGCTTTGCCTTGCAGGTTTCTGAATTTCACTCCCCAAGCATGTCTGAAGCATCTGCATCCTCTCCACCTGGAAGTCCAGAGCTACCTTCTGCGATGGCTACCAGGGCGGCAGTAAAGTCTAAAATAGAAAAGGCCTTGGAGAAAATGCCCCTGACCATGAAGTTCGTGCAAGACAGTGTCATTATGGGCTCAAAGATCGAGTCCAAATTTAAGCTTATTACCGACACCAGCGTCAGAACGTGGCCAAAAATGCAATCCTTCATAAAAATCATGTACATCCAGTGACAGGCTGGAGATCAGCTGGAAATCAATGTCCAGGACTCTAGAATCCTCAAGGCGGCTTGTTTTTCGTGCTCTGTACAGTCTCCAGAGCTTATCTTGACGCTGGCCACCAATTACAACTCTTTTGTTTGGGTTGTTATGCTCGCAGCCGCAGAACCAACCGGATACCCTACTCCTTTGGTATCCCTCGACACAGACACATTCCAGGCGGGTCTAGGAATCCCACAATTCGCCAAGGCCTCAGTGGTTACAAGGTCAAATGCCTTGGCCCAATTGACACAGCTGGAGGATGTTGCCCGGGTATAAATGAATACCCATTGGCTCAAGGTTCCAAAGAGGGACCCCAAGAGAATGAAGATAGAGATTCCCCGCTCTGAGTTCAAAGAGAGCATTTAGATGGGAATGATAGAATTGGCCTGGGTCTTTGGGCAACCCTCCACCCAAGAATTTTCTAAATGGATGTATTACTTCCTCCTCGACATCTCCACCAAAGGAGGATACTTCGACTGGGTAGCAATAATTTCCAACCATGTCGACTCCCAGTTCCTTCAACTGAACATGAAGAAGAAATTTTACATGTCTTCCTATGTTTTATGGGCCCTGGCGAAGCAGAGGCCCCATTCCCATGGCCTACTTACAGATGATATGTTCAGGATTGGCTCAGGACAAAAGGCACCATGGGACCATTTCCCACAAGTTCAATGGGAGGCCAGCTTCCCCAGTTTCTGTCGGGTAAATGATGCGTTTGTTTATTATCATCTGCTCACACCCACCCGGGATGCTGGATACTGCCTATCATCAGAGGCGATGAATTTGGTCCATAGTTATGGATACTACTACATCCAGTTCCAAAAGCACACTTACATTAGGGTCACTGGCTTCTCCGGGAAACCCTACTTGTTGCCCAAGCACTGTGGGGACAAGATCGTGCTCTTGGAATACTGCAGGCAAATAATGGAGGTGCATGCCCTCTTTGCCTTGAAAAACATACCCAATATTCCATTCCCAATCATCTGTGGGAACTACACATGCATCCTAGCCACTGCAAAAGAGGCAGATAATGAATTAAAAAGCTACAACTTGGAGGAATTTTACTTGGCGCGAAATTTTTTTGATCCGCATGGAAAGATTGGAATGGCATTGCCCCGGGCTTCAGAGCCCCATCACATTCATATGGAGGATTTCTGGACAGATTGCCAAGATGATGTGGAGGTGTGGAGCCAGCACTACGTCAAGATGATGGCTGACATGATGCAAAGGTTGAAGCTCTGGAGGTTCCCTGAGGACTTCTGAGACGCAACCCCCACTATCGATCCCCAGTACAAGGCAAAGGGGATCGATATAATGACTCTTCCACTGGTAAATTGGGACGCCCAAGAAGGGCCTATAATCGAGGACTTCACTCGGGAGGTGGTCGGGCGAAGTCATGCGTACTTCAAAAGGGTGTGCCCCAGAAGTACCCACCGAGCGGTCCAGGCGGCACCAAGATTGACTCTGGGGGCC
>MU227080.1:615978-630421 GCA_018584345.1 Thuja plicata
TATATATAACTAAGATGTTTCTATATTTTTCAATTGCATGACATTTCTTAGATTTAAAAGTACTTAAATAAATTAAGCTCATGTGATTTTTTTCATATTTATAATCATAATAAATTATTATTTAAAAAAAAAAAATTTAAAAAATTATTATTTTAAAAAAATTTATAAAAGTTTTCTTGCTTTCTCTTATTAATATCCTTTTATGAGTTCTTTGAATGTGAACCAATATGATTAGAAAATAAACTTTAGAGAGAAATACTTCAATAGTAAGGCTTAGCATGTGATGAAGGATGTTTAAATTTCTTGGTTATTATGAGAATATATATTTAATATAAGTCTATCATTAAAAAAATGATCATAAAATTTATGGAAGTATTAATTCACAACCCTAAGTATAATTAAACTCTACCAATAATCAAACTCTTACCATAACCAAAGATTTCCCTCTATTAAACCCCAACCATAACCTAACCTTAACTCTAACCCTAACTCTACTTTAAACATAATACTAAGTGAATTACAATTCTATCCCTATTTGAACCCTAGCCATAATTTAACCCTAACTATAACCATATTCTTAACCATAACCCTAATATTCACCCTAATAAAAGTCTAATTTGAACCCTTACCAAAGTGTAATTAGAACCCTATATGTTAAACCCCTCTCCTAATCATGATTACTAAACCCTCTATATCTAACCTTATTTATAAACCAAACGCTAATCCAAAACCTGATGGAAAGATAACACTAATGATAATCTAAAATAAAACCTAAAACTTAACCCTAACCATAATCTTAACCTTGACCCTAACTATAACCCTAACCTCTACTCTAACCATGATGTAAACCCCAGTCCTAACAAAAATCTTAACCATTATCTTAAACCTTATTGCTAACCATAATCCTAAGTCTAACTCTAAACCTTAACCATAACAATAATCCTGACCTTATCCATAACCATATCTAAACCCTAATCCTAATCTTAAGTCTAATTATAATTATAACCCTAACCGTAATTTTACTTCTAACCTAAATCCTAACCCTTATGATACTTCTAAACCTTTCCCTAACCATGCCCTTAACCATGATGTATACCATAGAAGCCTAATAATAATCCTAAATGTAGTACTAAATGTAAGGCTAAATATAAAGTTTAGGATTTAGGAAAAGGGTTAGAATTTATCAATTAGTGTTAGGATTAGGGTTTATAATTAATGATTAGAGTTGAACTTTTAAGATTAAGGGTTATGATTAAGATTACGTATAGGGTATGGGTTCAGATAATAATTAGTACTTGGTTAAGGTTATGATTAGGGTTTTGTATTAAGCATTAGGGTTTAGTATTTAGGGAATGTAGCAAATTGAATTAGGGTTTACCATTAAGGATTATGGTTTATCATAGGATTTAAGGTTTAAAATTTAGGATTCGGGTTTACCAATTGGGGTTAGGATGAGGGATTAAAATTTACAATTTAGGTTTATACTATTATGGTTAGGGTTAGGTATTATATAAGGGTTAGGATTTAGGGTTAATGTTATGATTAAGGTTTAGCATTTAAGATTAGGGATAAGTAATAGAGATTAGGGTTTAGTATTTATTATTAGGGTTTATTATTTTGGATTTAGGGTTACAATAAAGATTAGGATTAGGGTATGGCTTTACATATGGTTAATATTATGGTTAAGGTTAGAGTTAGAACTAGGGTTTAGCATCTAGGATTAGGGTTTACATTTAAGGTTAGGGTTTATATCATGTTTAGGATTAAGGTTTGTTTTAGGATTATCACTATAGTTTAATAAATAATCAAAAACCTAACCCTATCCCTGACCTCAACCCTATGCATAATCCAAACCATAACCTTATATCTGGACCCTAACGAGACCCTAATATGTATCTTAATAAAAATTCTAACCTAAACACTAACCTTAATGATATTTCAAAGCCTTATGCTAATAATACCTTAAACCCTAACCCTAACCTTAACCATGATGCATACCCTAGAATCCTAACCACAATTTCAAAACTAAACATAATCCCAAACCCTAACCCTCACCCCATGTCTAACCTAAACACTCACTTTTACCCTAACCATGATGTAAACCCCAATTTTAACCATAATCCTTACCCTAAACCATAACCCTAACCATAATTGTAACTCTAACCGTGGTTAAAAGTCAAACCCTAATCTTGCCCCTAACCCTAACCATAATCAAAACCATAACCCTAATCATAAGTCTAGCCATAATTCTATCCTAACCCTGATTGTAGTTCAAACCTAAATCATAACACTAATGATAATTCTAAGCCTTTCCCTAACCATGATGTATATCCTAGAACCCTAATTGTAATCTCAAATATAATTCTATACCCTAACCCTAAGCCTAAGCCTAACCTAGACACTCACTCTAGCCCTAGAAGCATGATGTGTCCTAATCTTGAACTTAAACCTACCATGACTATTATTCTATCATAATTATAATAATAATTCCATTCCTATCCATTTTGTTCCCCTAGTCATAATTATTATAACCTTAATCCTGAAAACCTAACTTTGATGTAAAGCCTAAATATAATCCTATCCATAATAGAAAATCATAACTCTAACCATAATTCTAACCCTAATATTAAATGTTAACATTCAATCTTAATTGTAACTGTAATCCTAACCATAAGTCTTAAACCTAACCCTAACCATAATCATACTCATTAAATGATAGACTGTAATCATAAATGCTAAAGCCTAATAGTAAATAGGAAACCATAAACCTGATGTTATACCTATTCATAATATAAATGCTATACCTAACCCTAGTTTAATATATATTTATTCAACTTATAGCACTAAACCTTAAAAATAAACCCTAACCCTAATAATAAAGGCAATCATAAGTCTAAAATGTAACCCTAACCATAATCATAAACCTAAACCATAATCATAAACCTAAACCAAATCCTAATCGTAATGCTAATCGTAACCTAAATTCTAAAATTTACCCTAATCATACTCATTAAATGTTAGACACTAATCATAAATGCTAAAACCTAATTATAAATGGCAAACCATAAACCTAATGCTACACCAACCATGATATAAATGCTAACTCTAACCCTAATTATATAAATTTATTCAACTTATAGTACTAAACATTAACATTAAAGCGTAACCCTAATACTAACCCTAACCATATGTCTAAACTGTAATCCTAACCATAACCATAAACCTAAACCAAATCATAATGCTAATCTTTATTTTAATCCTAAACTTGACCTTAACCCTAACCCAAATAGTAGTCCTAACCAAATATGAATCTTTACCCTTAACCTAATTATAATTCCAATCCAATCCTAATAGTTTAATTCTAGTATTTCCCTTATCACTACCAAAACCCTATTCCTAACCTAAAACCTATTATAACTATAATCCAAACCCTAACTCTAACCCTAACCCTAACATTAACCCTAACCATAACTGTAAATCCCAACCCTCAGTATAATAATAAACCTAAACCCAATCCTAATTGTAATGCTAATCTTAAGCTTAATCCTAAACTTGACCCTAACCCTAGAACCCAAACCATAGCCCAGGCCATATCTAAATCTTTACCTTTAACCTAATTATAATTCCAATCCCAAGCCTGATAGTAATTCCAACCTTTCCCTTAACACTGACCAAAGCTCTATTCCTAAAACATATTATAATTATAATACAAATCCCAACTCTAACCCTAACGCTAACTATAATTCTCCTCCTAACCATGACCATAAACACAACCTTAAAAGTAAGCTCTAACAATAATCATAATAATAAATCTAAACCAAAATCTAACCCTAATTCTAACCTGAACCATGATATAAAATGTAACGCTAAATACTAATGCTAATCAAATTAATTAATTCAATGTGGTACACATGTTGCGACTGCTACTAGCTAATATAGACTCTATATTTAAAATATGTCAAGATGTATCGAGGTGTCAAATTTTTTCATCATTCACCTTTAATGGAAAAAATTAAGGTTGAAAAAATTCCATGCCTCGATGCATCTAAGCATATTTTAAATATAGTCTATATTAGCTAGTTTAAAATCATTAAGTATATTGATCAGATGCATTTGTAACAATAAAGTAAAATTAAGCTTTGAATATTCAAAATAATTTTTTAATACAACTTCAAATAAAAAACAAAAGTAAATAATTTTAGTAAAATTAAATATTTATATAATTGTAAATTAAAATAAAACAACTCTTATATAATAAATTAATTATAGTAAATGAAATTTTTTTTCTTGTTTAAATGATATAATTCAAAATAAATATATTATAATTTTGTAACATAATTATTATAATAATGAAATATAACAAAAAAAAATGACGATTGACCAATTTCAGCAGGAGCAGCAACAACTACAGTACCTGTAGTGGCAGCATCATCATCACTAGCAACAACATCTACGACAACAACAGTACCAAACACTTGAAGGAGATGGGTGGCAATATATTACTGCAAAGGGTAAGGTACATTCCCATCATGCAGATTCTCAGTCAGACCTTCCTGTAGCATTTAATAAATTATTTTGATCTACACCAAGAGTGCAACTGGCTAGGAAAACAAAGGCGTCATCAGAGCACGCTGTCTTCACAAGGGCCATATTTGCAGAGAAAAAAATTGTAGGTAACAATGATTGGTCTATTTTTTATGGTAAAGCCACAGTCCAGCCAACCAAGCCATTTTTTGTAAACCCTCATTTTCATTTTTCCAATAAAAAGCACCGTGAGGGATTTCAGACTTTTGAAATCAGGGAAACATCATCAAAAAATGCCCTGGCTAATCATCATCCTCCACTTTGGGAGAAACCCTTTCAGAAATTTGATAGGAGTTTTCAGCGGGAAAATGATAAACGTAAAGTTTAAATACAAAAATTTCCTCTAGGCAAGAAATGGTATTGGCATAAAACTAGAATACTTCTTAGAGAGAAGTAGAAAATATTTGAAATCTACGAAGGTACCCCCCCAGATACTTTGATAAACGTACATGAGGATACTAGCAAAAGCAAGAGCAAGTAGGATCTTATCACATGAGTCAATCTCACGCCCCTGTGACACATCACCCTATTCGAGCCCCCTTCATTCCAAACAAGACTAAGCTAGTTTGGAAAAAGAAGATCTCCAAAGATAATTCATCTTTAGATCCTGGTATGGCATCAATTACTCTACCCAAAAAGTTATTAAAAATACATATTCACACACTCTGGCATTTGGCACTTATTGGTATGTTCTCCTCCAATAGTTTACCATTTTCAAATATTAAGGATTGGGTAATGCATTCATTTGAAGGATTAAAGGATATATTTTATATAAACCCTGTAGCTCAATTTCTTGTGGTCATCTTTCATACTAAAGCTGCTAGAGATCTGGTCCATACACATAAAGATTATTTTGGCAAGGGTTTGGGTCTATTTACCATGATTTGGGTTACTAACTTTAGAACAGACCCACTCCTTTCTCAATTTTACCCTCATTGGATCTCCTTCCCCTTGTTGCCACTTGAATACAGAGAGCCAGAGATTATTGAATATATAGAAAAAAAAAGTGGGGATTTTCTTACGACGTGATCTTGTTCCTTTTGAAGCTCCCCATGGAGATGTTCAAGTCTGTATTTTAGTGGATAGTCATAAATTCTTCAAACAACAGGTAGCTATAAAATCGAAACGGGGGGAGTGGATTTAGAATATTGTCATCAATGACCTAGCTATAGTACATCTGTATCAACACAAACTCAAGCATTTTAACACAGATTTCTAGAATGGGCAACTAAGAGACATTATTTTATGCCCATATCATAATTCAGACCCAAAGGCTTGCACCCATCACACTCAGTTAACCAGATTAAATGCACAAGGGAAAGAGAAAAGAAAGCTACAAGACCAAGACAACATTAATTTTCAACCAAAATGCCAGGAACAAAGACTGCAAGAAAATCTTTTTTCCATTATACAATATATTGTCTTCTACTTTTCCTACCTAAGGTGGGAATTTCACTTCAAAACCCGTAATCAGGGCTTGCTGGAATTTGACTCCCCGATGCCATGTATATCTTTAGTCGATGAAATTACTCATCCATTAATATTTCATGACTCTCCAATTATCCTCCCTCCCACCGATGTGATACAAACTAAGGGAGAAAACATGATAACAACAGAATACATGCTAGCAGACAAGGGTTGCAGGATGTTGGAGATAAGTATAGAGGGAGAGGGAATACTAAGGGAAGAGCATGCTATAGAGGAATTTTTTGAAATTGCAAACATAGAAGATTTTCCGCTATATTTTGATCATGACAATTCCACCGATGAACGTGACCACCCTATTGACAAGTCTCAACAAATTCAGCTGTCGGATAACCCTCATTGGGTGGAGCACTTTCCATTTCATGAATTCCCGCTGAAGCATAAATACCCTTATATACACTGGGGACTTGAAAACACTATGGATGGCCCCATAGTTCCTAAAGATAATCATTTAGGAATTGAGCTCCCTAAGATACACTTCTCATTGAACTGCCAAATCCTAGATGAATCCTGTCTCCACACAGAGGCAATTAATCTTATGCACACAAAAGATCAAGGTAAGGCTGGTAATGAGTCATATCAGGAAGAAAATGAGAGATAGAGCCTGCCTCAGGATAACGAAACAACTAACTCCTCTTACAACCTCTATTAGCACAATGAACTTTCCAATGGACAGACTCCATTACAATGTGATTAGTCATTAAAGACCTCAAAATCGAGAGGTCGAAAGCCAAAAAGTGCAAGAACAAAGGAAAAAATAGTTGCACGGATCCAATCCACCTTGGATGATGATTTTTTCCATCAAAATATTGACAAGGAGGATGTGAGGTTCTCCTTGTCAAAAATGAAGATCGCTTCATGGATTGTAAGAGGCATAAATGCCTCAGAAAAAAGAAATAGAATCAAACATATGATTGATTCTATACATGTTGATATAGTTCTATTACAAGAAACAAAATTGTTGCAAGAAAACTATGATAAAAGTATAGGCAAATGACCCTCATGGTCGTCCATCCATCAACAAGGGATTGGAGCTTCTGGAGTTCTGGCTATTCTATGGAATCCTAAGAATATAATAGGTAAAAATATTGGGTAGGATAACCATTTGGAAATGGTAGAAGTGACAAGCTATGACTTCTCATTAATTCTCCTTAATATTCATTGTCCTACCTCTACACAAGATAAGAAAAAACTATGGAATCATTTAACACTCCTAATTCAAAATCACTGTGATCAAAATGTAGTTCTAGGAGGAGATTTCAATGCTATCCTCAACATGGCTGAGAAAATTGGTGAATATGTCCTTCGTTAAGAACCATACATAACTTTTCCTCACTACTCATATAGACCATAATCTGATGGATGTGGTTCCATCAAGTGGCTCTTTTACATGGACAAAAAATAGAGTTAATTTTGCACAAATTGCAAGCCGATTAGATAGGTTCCTAGTATCACAAGAATGGAAGATTAAAAATATTCACTTTCAATCAGATATCCTATCACTACCAGGATCATGTCACTTTCTGATTTTGCTTACCATAGATAATGCAATATTACAAAATAGCCACAAACCATCATTCAAGTTTGAAAAAATGTGGCTCAGACACCCTCATTTTTTGCCCTTGATAAAGCAATGGTGATTGAGTTCTCCATTTGTAGCGGGAACCAAAATGCATCAATTGGAAATGAAACAAAAACATATTAAAGTTCTTATTAAGAAATAGAATGAGAAGGTATTGAAAAGTATCTTTTAGTAAAAAGACATAGTCAAACAACAATTGTTAGATTTACATTAGCTCATCATACAACAAGGCATGGACAATGACACATATAACAAGTAGAAAGTACTATAGTAGGAATGGGGAGAACTCTGTTCTAGGAGGAAGAATATTGGAGGCAAAAATCATGGGAGTTGTGGCAACAAGAAGGTGATAACACAAAATTATTTCATGCCTCAGCTAAGCAGAAACAAGCAGCCATCACAATCTTTTCAATATCAGAATTTTCATCGGGAAAGGTCTTAACAAATGCTCAAAATATTCAACGAGAGGGGGTTAGGTTCTTTGAGAACCTACTTTCTCCTACACAGAATCCTTCACCACCACAAGAACAATTTAATGAAATACTAGATGAATTCTGAACTTAGTAACTCATCAAGAAAATGATACCTTAATGGCTCCTTTCACTATCCAATAACTTAGGCATGTGGTTTTCTCACTTTCCTAAGACAAAGCCCCGGGGCCAGATGATACACACCACTATTTTTTTAGGCATGTTGGGATGTTATTGGCTGGGATTTTTTGGTAGCTGTGAAAGAATCTAGGAAAAGTATGATAATGCTGAAATACTTCAATACAACTAACAACCATTATACCAAAGGTGAAAGAACCAATAACTTTCACAGAATTTCATCCCATTTCACCTTGTAATAAAATTTATAAAATCATCACCAAGCTATGTATCTGAGATTACAACACCTCATCCCATCAATTATATCTCAAGAACAAGGAGGCTTTGCTCACAGATGAGAAACTATGGAAGGCGCCTTAGTTGCTCATGAAGTTCTCCACTCTATATAGGTTGGTCTGTCTCAAAAATTTGTCAACAAATTAGACATGATGAAGGCATATGAAAAAGTGTGTTGGGACATTCCTTTTCAAGTTCTACAAAATTTTGGTTTCTAAAAAAAATAGTGCAAATGGGTTGGGGCATGTATTTCAAGGGTATGGTTTTCGGTCATCATTAATGGAAATCCGACGGGATTCTTCTCTTCCTCTCAGGGAATCAGATAGGGGGACTCACTTTCCCACATTTTTTTCATCTTAATGATAGAAGCACTTAGCAAAACAATTAAGAGAAAAAACACATTAGGGATATGGAGTGGCGCAAAGGTTGGAGGCACAAACATTTCAGTCACTCACTCCTTATTTGTAGATGATACATTATTATTCGGTAAATCACAAATGAAGGAAGAAAAAATGATTAAATATGTCTTAGACCTCTACGCTGCAATTTCTAGGTAGAAAATAAACATTCAAAATTCTTAAATTTATCTTTTCAACACCAATCAAATTATCTCTAATAGAATTGTTTAAATTTTAGAGTTTTCGGTGGACATCCTACCCTCAATCTATCTAGGGATCCCATTTTTTGTGGGAACAAACAAATCAAGCTATTGGTTATCTGTTATTGACAAAATTAAGAACATAGTAGTGACATGGAAAGCTAGGTGGCTATCGTTATTAGCAAGAATTTTAGGCATCAAATATGTCCTAATAGCAATCCATAATTATTACCTTGCTATCCTAAAATCCCCGACATCTGTCATAAAACAAATTCAAAAATTGATTAGAGGCTTCCTATGGATAGGAAACATGAAGAATGACAAAAAGATCCCTCTTATTTCACTAAAAGACATGACAAAAGGTCCAGCAATAGGAGGAGAAGGATTTCATGACCTGACAACCCAGAATAGAGAATTTGGGGGCAAACTGGTGTGGTAGATGTATTCTAAACCCCATAAAAATTGGTGTCAGATTATGCAGAAAAAATATCTTGACAATCATAATCCATCACGAATCCTCTCTATTGTAGACGCACCCAAAGGGTCAGCAATTTGGAACTTCATGATGTCAGCAAGAGAAGTAGTGCTCAACTATGTAACATGGGTGGTCAATAACGGTTCTTTTGTCAAATTTGGAGGGATTATTTGAAGGATTGTCTCTTCTCTTATCTCCATTCATACCTAAGAAATCATTACCACAATAGAAAATAAGTGGGGGATATGTCTTAAAGACTATGTACTGGTTGTTAACTTATTTTTAGGGAAAGTAATATGGAAAGACCCTGAAGAGATGCACCTCTCAAGGCAAAATAATGAATTACTTCACAACATACTCATAGCAAGACAATTTTATTACTCAGACAAAGAAGACAAGCTGATATGGGCTCCTACAAAAAATGGTATCTATTCTATTAAAGAAGGTTACAAAATTATTCAGACTGAGGAATTTGAAAAGATCCCTTCCCATCCCTATTAATTCTGTAGGGACCAAGTTACTCTCCCAAAAGTAGGGTGTTTTTCATGGCTTGCATTGAAAAATAGAATCCTCGCAAGTGATCAACTGGAAAAGTTTTGCATTACACAAGATTTTCAATGCACATTATGTAAAGAACAGACTGAGACTGGAGATCATCTGTTATTACAATGTACATTTGCACAACAATGCTGGTTATTTGTCCTCAATAAACTTGGTTATTATACTCAATTTCCTAATAAGTTGTGGGATCTATTTCGATCTTGTCCAAAGTTACACCATGATTCACTTTTTACAAATATTTGGAAGTGCACCCCATCTCTAGTAGTGTGGTCTATGTGGTGGGAGAATAACAAAAGGATTTTAAGAAATAAGCCTTCAAGGGTAGACACAGTACTGGAAGTTATAAAGAAGTCAATATCGGAAGTAGTAATTGCAACTGCACACCGATGTGTGGTGATCCCACAATAGTGTGTCCCACTTTTCGGCCAACTTTGACACAGAGATCAACATTTTGAGAAAAAACATCATTTTCGAACACCTATTGCCACAAAACTATAAGGAATTTGAAGATGATATAGACTAGGGTTTTTTAGCATTTTCTTTCTAGTTTTTAAATATATATTTAAAAAAAAAATTAAAATTCATTAAAATTCAATTTTCCTTCTCCTTCAAAAAGTTGTTTGTGTGAAAAACTATGATTTTAATAAGTGACTTTCACTTGGATCAACATAATTTTTTTTAAAAATATGATAATGATGTAATTCTTTTGAAATTATATTTAGTACTTCAATATCTAGAGGATGTAATTGGTTTCATTCATTTTGGGCCAATATTTCATAGTTTGTTAAGTTTTAAAGTGACAGTAACTGTAATTTAGACATAAGGTCACTTTGATCAATGTAACTTGAAATGTATATATTGAAATTCAAATTTTTTTTTAATATAGAAAGGTAACACAAATACACTTTTCCTACATATTTTTCATATTTTTTATTTTTTAATTTACTATTTTTCCAAAGCCTTGAAGAAACAGATTGTTGAATCGCCAAACAACCTATGTTTAGTTAAAGTAATATTTGAAAGTGATAACGAACTCAATATGTATTAAAATTATATTCACTAGAAAGCTTATTCTAAATCGCATCATTTGGCATCATTTATTTGAGAAAAAAATTTGATTTGGTTATTGTCCCAGGCCTTGAAAGACCAATTTTTAGGACTTGTTTTTTTTCAAACAAGAAATTTTCATTTTAGGGGTCTTCGAGAGAAGACCCCCTTTGCATGAAGGGGTCTAAGGGGCTTCACGTGAAGACCCTTCATGCGAAGCCACTTGAGTGAAAAATATGGTGAAAACCATCCCGTCTGATTTTTATCTTGCCTACTTCACACAAAGTAGATCATACATGTTGTAATTATTTTTTTGAAAAATTTATAATGGTATAAATCTAAAGTTTTTTGTTTTTAGTTTTTAACCGAATTGCAGCAAGTAATTTGCTTTTTCTATTATTGTTCAATTTTTACAAATGCATTTTTGGAATAAAGATTGTTATTTCTATTTTTTTCGAAGGCATAATTGTGAAGAGGAGAAATATTATATCAAAGTATTTTTTTGAATAAAAAATACATTTGGAAGACATTTTTGAAGAGAAGAAATTGGGAACAAGAAGGGAAGACAACATAAATCTGCTAGAAAAAGATCACCTGGCGCTGAAAAAAGATATCGTGAAGATGCATTGGCATATTATCATAAAACTAAAGAAGGTGAAAGACAATGTGAAGTAGGAGGGTCAAGTCAAGATGAAGAATTGCACATTAAAGAAGGGTCAGGATCACTCCCTACAGAAGCTCACACAATTGATGTTGGAGAAGGTTCAAGATCACGTGCTCCTACTAGTATGGATGAACATATACATTTAGCTCAAACTTTAAAGAGAAATATTAATTATAGAAACTTAGATCATTTACTTACAATGGATGTGGAAAATTTGAGATCACTTGCTAATGTTCAACCCTTAAATATTTCTAAGAAGAGGTCAATGAATATGATAGAAAAAGAAATCTTGGCTAAATTTTATAATTTAGAAACACTTGAACAAGCTCAATTGCTTTTAGTTGTACTTATAAACAAAAATTTGGAAGGGGCATTAAAATTATTGGGTATAGATGCAACATCAAAAAATAGAAAAGTTGTTTACATGCAAAATGATATGATTGAAAATATTAGGAAAGGTTTGAACCAAGTAGGGAAGCAATCTTGAACTAAAGATAAGACCATTACAAGAATAGTTATGTTGACATCCATTATAGGTAACACTATGCTCTGAAAAAGACAAATATCTTTAGTTTCATGTCAGATTGGTTTTAGTAGGAAAACAATATCATGATATGTTAATAGGAGAATGCTTTTGGATGATAGCACCTTGTAAGGCAGTTGGGAAATCATGTGTAGAGCTCCTTGTTCTTATAGGATTGATGGAGGAATAAAGAATTTGGTCACATTATTTTGGAATAATAATACACGTCCTTCATCAAATAGTAGAGATGTTATCAGACATAGAATTTTAGTTAATCAATTTGAATATCATACGAAACATTGGTTGGACACAATAGAACATGAAATGTATGTGTCATTTTGTATTTCAAATCCTAATATAGAGATTGGACAAACAATGTTTGGAAAATTGAAGCCATATTATATCAGGACAAACAAAGTGTTTGAAACTTGTTGTTGTCATTACAATATTGAATTTGATCTTCACTATCAAGTTTTTCAAAAGTTTGTAGAAGACACTTATGGTTTTGAAAATGCTCCTCCTAGTAGGAGAAGTCAATTCATCTCATCCATTTTATGTGACAAAAAAGATGATGTAGCTAGACAAATAAATTGCATAAAAGGAATATGTCAAACATGTGCTGATTTGACTCTTTTTCCTTTGAAAAATGAAAATATTGATGTAACAAGGATGGTAAATTACAAGAGTTAAAAATATGTAAAGGATGAAACAAAATTTGGGAAAGAATCCAAAAGGTTAGAATATGTTGAAAAAGAGATAAATGTTGGAGTACTTATGGACAAATTTAAAAAAAATGATTCAACCCTACATTCATCATGCTTTTTTTGCAAAGTGGAAAGCACAACAATTCCAAACACTAAGAGACAATTTCCCACTTGGAACTATTGTAACAGTTGTTGATTATCTAGAAAACTATTCCTTTGTTCATCAAAAGGCAATTCAATCAGAATATTATTTTTTAGAGAAAATTACTATTATGGTACATGTGTGTTATCGACACACACAATTAGATTTGGATGGTATTCAGAGCACATCTGAAGCATGGGTCATCAAGAAGGAATATCACTTTTATATAAGTGATGATAGAGAGCATGACATTCATTATGTAGAACACTTCTTCAAGATATTTTTTGCAAATTTGAAAGAAAGAGGTATAAAAATTGATAAACATTATGTTTCGTCAGATGGATATGCTGCATAATTCAAATCATCCAAACCATTTTATGCACTATGTAGATATCATCGTAATGAAAACATACCACATTTCTATAGTTTATTTGAGAGTGGACATGGAAAAGGTGAACATGATGGTGTTGGAGCTTGCATCAAACATGCTATACGAAAGTATCAAATGAATTATAAGGGAGTTCATATAAAAAAAATGCACATGATGTTGTTGAATGGTGCAAGACACATTTAACACCAAATGAGAATGACATGTCATCAGGAATGACTCAAGCGGTACCACATAGAATATTTTGGGAGATAAAAGGCATGCACGCATTTTTAAAATTTTCAAGTATTTAAATTTTTTATGTACATTCTTTATTCAAATTATATTTAAATAGAAAAATGTAATATATAATATATGCTTTTGTTCAGGTGTGGATAGAAAAATTATGCATGGTTGTAAGTGGATAGAAAGGACACAATCTTTGCATTCAGTTCTGAGTAAAAATTGTCGAAATTGGACATTGAACACTAGGGACTACTCATGCTTTTGTTGTCACTGAATTGCTGACAATTATGAGGAATGCATCCATCAAGACCGTGGATATGTAGGTGCATGGAATCTGGTGCCACTAGTTGTTACTGATAAATTTGATAGAGATGAAGATGAAAACTTTGATGATGTTCCTTTGATTTCTACTGATGATGATCATATCTCGGGATTGGTCAAAATTGGTAAGTATATATTTCACAAAATATGGTCCATTGAGTTGCATGTATCTATATTGATAGATAGATCTATAGATTGAACCGCATGTATCTAGATAGATGTATAGATCTATAGATTAAACTTATATATATATATATATA
>MU227080.1:639061-652452 GCA_018584345.1 Thuja plicata
CAACCATTTTCTTGTATGGTGTCAACTTATCATCTTTGGTTTGATACTCATCTAAGACTTGTTTGATGATGAGTTGGGAATCACCAAAGACCTTGATATCTATGATGTTCCATTCTATGGCCATGCAAAGTCCTGCAATTAACGCTTCATATTTTGCAATGTTGTTTGTGTAGGAAAATCCCAATTTGAATGACATGGGAATATAGTCACCTTGAGGTGTGACAAAAAGTATTCCTACCCCTATGCCACGAGCTGTGTAGGACCCATCAAAGTAGAGTTTCCATGTTGGTTGTTCTTCTACCATGTACAAGTGCTCATCTGGAAATTTTGTGATTAGAGGATATGCATCTACCAATGGTGCTTTAGCTAGCTGATCGACAATGACTTGTCCTTTAATGGCTTTTTGGTCAACATACTAGATATCAAATTCACTTAGCAGCATAACCCATTTTTCCATTCGACCTGTAAGTGTAGTCCTAGAGAGTAGATACTTGAGAGGATCCACCTTCAAAATGAGATTTGTTGTGTGACTAAGCATGTAGTGGCAAAGTTTTTGAGTGGCAAAGACCACTGCTAGACATGCTTTTTCCATAGGAGAATAGTTGAGCTCATAACCCACCAAAGTTTGACTAATATAATATATGCCCCTTTCTTTGCCTTCATTATTCAATAGAGCAAGGAGTGCCCCTAGTGTTGTAGTAGTAGCAAAAGTGTATAAGATGAGTGGGCACCCAGGTACAGGAGGTACCAAGATGGGTGGATTAGCCAAGTATTCTTTGATCTTGTCAAAGCTCTTCTGACACTAAAGATCCCACTTGAATGTGTTGTCTTTGCGCAGGAGATGAGTGAATGGTTGACACTTATCTGCTATTTGAGAGATGAAGCAACGCATAGATTGTAGTTTTCCTTGAAGGCTGCGTAGCTGTCGGAGTGTTTTTGGTGGAGGCATCTCCATGATAGCTTTTACTTTCTTTGGGTCAATTTCAATTCCTCGTCTGGATACAATGAACCCTAGGAGTTTTCCTGATGTGACTCCAAAGACACATTTCTTAGGGTTGAGAATTAAGTAGTAGTGTCCAATTCTATCAAAGACACATTCAAAAACATCTAGGTGGTCTTCTCTTTTTACTAATTTCGCCAATATGTCATTCACATAGTCCTCTAGGATCTTGTGGATCATGTCATGAAAAATGACATTCATTGCTCTCTGATAAGTTGCGCCTACGTTCTTTAAGCCAAAAGGCATCATGTTATAGAAAAAAGTGCCCCAAGGGGTTGTGAATGTTGTCTTATGCTAATCTTCTTCCACAATGCGGATCTGATTATATCTAGAAAAACCATCCATGAGTGACAACATCTCATGTCCTGCTATGAGATCTACAATCATGTCTATGTTTGGCAAGGGGAAATCATCCTTGGGACATGCCTTATTGAGGTCTCTAAAATTTGTGCATATCCTGATTGATTTATCTGGCTTAGCAACGGGCACCATATTAGAAATCTAGTTAGAATAGTCAATGGGGAAGATGATCTTGGCATGGAGTAATTTTTCCAGCTCTACTTTGACAAGTAGTGCCACTTTAGGATGCATCTTTCTGAGCTTTTTTTTAACAGGTTTAATGTTTGGGTCCACTCCTAAATGGTGAACCACCAAGTTTGGATCTAACCCCAGCATGTGAGAGTAAGACCATGCAAACTTGTTGATGGATTCTTTTAACAAAGTGATAAGATCACTTTCTTCTGCTTCAGACAAACATGTTGCTATATATGTGATGGCAGGATTTTCCTTGGTACCCAGGTTAACAAGTTTTGTTTCTTCAATGAGAATCGATGACTGTTCAGGCCTGTAATCTCGGATAAGAGGAAGAGGAGAATCTTCATCCTCTGGCACCTTAGAGAGGTTTTCACCAGGGGATACACCCTTTGTTTTTACTTTTTTGTGATCAAATAGTGCCCCAGAGGGGTTTTCACTAGAAGATTGATTTTTTTTTTTTTTTTTAATTTTGAATTTTTTGTATCATTTTTGCGGCTAATGTTCTCCTCTCCCCCAAAGTATGCCTTTGGGTCCAATTTGTAGACATATGCTGAATGTTGCCCCCGGTCAGTGCTTTGCTCGAGTGCTCCCATAAAGCTTAGAAGTGCGTCCTCACTTTGGAACTCGTCAACATGTACGACACTTGGTTGGTCCTAGTCTATGAGTTCAGGATGGCAGAGAGGGAGGTCAATGAAGAGGATGGACAGTTGTTGTAGGATAGCATTTCCTAGGAAGGTTTCATCGTCAAAAACATCATCGTAAGCTTTCACAATTTTCTCTTTCAGGGTATCTTCGATGTCAATGATTTCCCCCAGGGGTTGACAAGAGGAATAATCGATGAACTCATTGGTGCCCCCAGTCGTGTAAGAGCCTATACCAAGACCCAGGTGTTTTTCAAGTTGGGTAGGAACAATGCAATCTTTCATCCCTTGTTCTTTGTGACCAAGGCCACCTCCTTGATAATTCCCTTTTTCTACCACCAATTTGTATTGTGGGATACTTGTTCTTGAAGTAATTGAGCCAACTTGTGTCCTAGGGTGGTGAGTCCTTGTATATCCATTGATTGATGTTTGGTTCCATTTCTTGGCCAACCAAAATACCTTGTGACACAAAAGTGGTAGGACCAAATTGTAGTAACCTGGTTGTTTCTGATTCTATTTTGTTTAAATTAGGTCGGCGGCCTTGAGTGTGTGGATCAACAGGCAATGCTCCAACTGCGAAGGCATCAGATAAAGTGTACTCACAACATCCTTTGTTGTTGATCTTGACCATGGACAAGGTGGAGGAGAGGATTATCTCTAGATCTGAATGGATTTGAGATGAGCTAGCGACAGAGGAGCCAATATCATTCCTGGGGCAATGAGTGGAATGTGGAAAGGATGCCTCCAACGCATTGCAGTATGCGAAGGGCTTCGGATCTGTGCAGATGGTGATCTTAGTGCCTTTGTATGGTAATTTAATACACTAATGGTAGGTGGATGGAATTACTTGCATAGAATGAATCCATGGGCGTCCAAGGAGGATGTTGTAGGGAAGGTCAAGATCAACAACATGACATAATGTTTCTTGGATAACCAGGCCCACTTGAATGGGTAAGATAATGGTGCCTTCAGAAGTACACTCTAGGTTGTCATATGCTTTTATTGTGATGACCTCATTTGTGATATCAGCCTCAGTGCATCTCAACTATTTTATGAATTTTAGGGTACACAACTTTAGGGCTGATCAATTATCTATCATGACCCGTTTGATGGAAAAAAATTTAACCATGACAGCGATACAGAGTGGGAGATTGTGATCGGTTTCATTGGAGGGGATGTCTACTGGTCTAAATGAGACCCCACAAGATGTAGATAGGTGTCTGACAAGGTTTTGAAACTCAGCGAGGTTGATTTTTCTGGGAACATGGGAATCATGCAAGGCTTTATTGAGAATCTCTTGGTAGGTGGGTGATGTCCAGAGAAGATCCAGAATTGAAATTTGGGCTGGAGTATTCCCTAGGTGTTCCAAAATGTTATATTGGGTCCCAGCAGATGGGGTGGGACCTACACCTGCAACTGTTATCCTTCCTCTGTGAGTAGTGATTTCACATTGATTATCAACACCCTTGACATGAATGACATTGAGAGAGGACTAAACTTGAGATATGTAGCCGATGAGATTATCGTAATTGATATAAGCATTGGTATAATCTTTTGGATCTGCACTTTCTACTTGTTTACCCTCTCCTTGATTAGAGGACTGAGTAGGATTTCCTAGACCTGTACCAGAAGTGTGTTTAGGGAATGCATTCTAATAAATTTTTAGGCTTGCATTTGGCGATGATTGAGCTGGGGAATCCACTTCGATCTTCTTACGGTCAATGAGGTCTTGGATATAATGTTTCAGTTTCATGCATTTGAGAGTGGTATGTCCCTTGACACAATGGTATTCATAGTACTCGTTGTCTTTATACGAGGTAGGCTTAGGATATATGACTTGGTTTTCTTGGACCAGCTTGCGAAAGATGACATCTATAGGTTCACCTAGAGGGGTAAACATGCATTGTGGCACATTTGAAGCGTCAGATTTTTGTTGTCCGTGAGGGACTAAGATAGCATTTGTATGGTTCATAGGACCTTAATAGTTGTGTTGATGGGATATTCTTGGAGGAGGGTATATGGGCGCACATTGAGGGCACATGTTTTGCTGATACTATGGTTGAGCATATGTGGGAGTGGGTTGCTGATACATGGGAGGAGGTTGTGGATACATTACTAGTGTTTGTTGATAAGTCTAGGTTGGCACATTAGGACTTGCTACCACAACCTGAACATGTTTGGTGTCAGTGGCTCCATCTATGACCACGTTCTTTTTTTTGTTCCAATATCGTGATCAATCATTGTTATGTTTATCAGGCTGGGATTCTTTGTAATGTTTAATCGTACCCTCTTCGACAAGGCCTTGTTCAAGGTCCATACCTTTGATCCTGATATCATGATAAGTTTGTATACAATTCATACGCATGTGATAAGCAAGCTTAGGATGAAGGTTGTTAATGAAAATCTTGATAAGATGTTGTTCCGGGGGTTGGTAAGACAACCTTGTGGTAAGCCCTTGCCAGTGTTGAAGATAATCAGCCAAGCTTTCTCCTCCCTTTTGTTCGGAATTGCATAGGTTGAGTGAGAGTTCATTTTCAACATTATGCACATATTGGGCCACAAAATTTTTAGATAGCTCTGCGAAAGTAGAGACTGTGCCATAAGGGATTTTGTAAATCCACTCAAGGGTGGTGCCTCCCAAGCTTTTGGGAAATAGTCTCATGAGAAAATTATCGCTGTAGACCACTTCTTGGCATGCCATGTAGAATTATTTTACATGAATCATAGGATCACCCTTCCCCTAATATTTATCAAATTTTGGGGTCTCAAAGTGTTTGGGGAAGGGTACATCAGTGATAGATCTATCAAATGGATATGGACATACTTCTTCGAAATTGAATTTTTTGGCTTCTGTCCCATCTTTTAGCTCTTTGAGAGCATTCTTCATTTCCTCCCATTTAGGATTGGTTTGCGGGGGAGGATTGTTGATTGTAATTATAGGATTTCCTTGTGCATGATATGGATCAAATGGTGAATATGGGAGATTTTGTGGGGGATATTGTGGTGTTTGGTAGGATGGTTGTTGGTCATGGTATACGGGTTGCAGTGGTGGAAGCTGGGGTTGAGTGGAATACTGCAATGGAGGAGGTGTTGGCATCTGATAAGATTTCTATATCTATTGGAAATATGTTTGCATTTGTTGCGGCATAGGATATGCGGGATGAATTTGTTGTACACCCACATAGGTGCTTTGTGGCGGAATGCCCCCAGTGGGAACTTGTTGTGAAGGGGGAATTTTTTGTGCTATAGCGGAAGACAACATGGCTATGTAACTGGTGGGATGATTTAGCTATTTTTGCATGGGTTGGATAAAGGGACTAGTAAATTGTTGCATTGGTTGTGCCATGAAGGGATTTGCCCCCTGCGTTTGTGGTTGTGGTTGCTATGTGGTTTGAGGAGTAGGTTGTGCAACTGTGAAAGAGTTGATTGGTTGTTGTTGCGCTTGGGATGTTAATGGGTTGGTGATTTGCTGTTGTTGGATAGGTTGTTGTGGGATGGCTTGTTGCTGGTGCTGCTAAATATGTTGCTGCTGTTAATTGGGTTGTTACTGGATAGGTTGCTGCTGTTGGATAGGTTGGATAGGAATTTGGGGTATGGCGAAGGAATTTGTGGATGGTTGCAATATAGGAGGATTTGGGTTGAAAAATGTTTGGGGTGGAACCATTGACATCCATTGTGGTTGTGTTGCTGGTGGAGTGGGAAAAGGAGAACCTTGCAAAAATAAGGGTTGGTTATATGCGTTGGTAGGTGGCATACCTGTGGTGAAGAATGGTGGAATAGGCATGGATACTTGGGTGCTTTGATGTTGTGAACTAGTTGTAGCACTTTGAACAGGTTGAATAGTAATAAATGGAATGGTGGTTTGTTGTGTGCTAACTGTTGGTGGTGGTGGAAAGTTTGCAATGAATGTTGGGATTACTTGTGAAGGAGGAGCAACAGTGGCTTGTGGAGGTGTTTGCATAGTGAAGGGGGGTATTGTTTGTGGTGCTGACATGGTATCAAGAGGTGGGACTTCTGAGGCAGGTGTAGGTGTTGTGTGTATGATGGAAGGTGGAATGGAGGGATGAACTACTTGTGCAAGAAGGGTTCCCACTTGTAGGGATCGCTGAAATGGATCAAAAAATTCATTTCTGGTGGGATAAGGACGTTCGCCTGGAAGTGCCATAGGTCATGTAACAAGTGTGGCTATTAGCCAAGGTGGAATTTGAAGTCCTTTTTGTTGGATGTCCAAGAGTACCTGGTTATTGTTACGTCCACTCATGGCATTTACCATGTGGACAAGTGTTGGATGATTGATAAAAGTTTCCATGACACTTAGAGTGGGAGTTTCATTAGTGTCTACCCAGATATGTTTGACTTGATCATTGGGCTGAGGTACATAAGTGACCATGGTGTTAGTGTTCTTAGTCGTGGGATTATATGAGCTAGCGGCAAGATTAGGATCCATATTCTTCCTCTTCTTAAAGGCTCGTGTGATAGGTGGCATGAAATGATTATCCTAGAGGAATATTAGATGCAAGATGTATGCAAGGATGCACCTGGGAAACTAAGGATGATGACCCTAGGATTAAGATGCACTTAGGATGATGGATGCACTCCTATGGATTAAGGATGGCTTGATGTATGCAAGGATCAAGGGTTGCTTTCCCTAGTGTAGGATTAAGCGGATGTGATTATCTACCTAAGACTGACTTGTGGTCTTCGGTGATGAGGTGATGAGGTTGCAAAAGACAAAAAGGATTATCCCAAAACAATGCTTAGTTTAAGGACCTTCAATGGATGGGGTTTTGATTAAGATTTAGGTTTTTAGAAACTCCAAAGGGGTATGCAACACCTAAGTGGGGGATGTGATCAGGGGCGCTTTGGATGATGACTAAAATGATGCTAGGTTGATTAGGATTTATTTGGTTGATGCAAGATCTTGTTAGGATAAGTGTGTGATGTGTTCCTAAAGATGGCAACCTAAGGGAGGTCCTAAAATGCAAGCTAAGTGAGCTCAAGAAGAGGAGGAACTTGTGTTTGTGGTGGTAAACCAACTAGTCATATTGTTCAATTGCAACAAAAGAGGAGTTTAGACGATATTTTCCCATGAAATGAGCAACCTTGTTGTTGTAGATCACTTTCTCAAATAGTTCTTGTTTATGGATTTATTGCTTGACAGAATTGACAATGTGTTGGTATTTGGTAGCCTCTTGGGTTGTGTTCTTTTGTTCTCTTTGCACGGGTGGTAACAGAGTTTTCACTTTTTTGTGTTTCTTGGAATCAGTCATGTCCTATAAATAGATCTCTATCTTGGATGAATATGTTTGAGGTTCTTAGGACATATCTCACGAAAGACCAAAATGTTTGTCTTTTGATAATCTGGCAAAAAGCTTGATTGTGTTATGATTTCTCAATAGGATTGTTCTATGGCAAGAACCATTTTCAACATAATCAAAATTGGGAAATAACAAGAATGCGTCTGAAAACAATCCAACAAGGGACAAAGCAACCTTGAAGGATACAAGCACGTGACAAATTTGAAAGCTAGATATTTTGTATGTGTTTTGGATTTGTTAATTTCTTTAAACACTTCAAGCACAAAATCTACCTAAGGAATTTGGCATAGCATGAAAATACTTGCTCGTAAGCTTAGGCACATACATAAGAGCTAATCAGAATATGACCGTCACCAAGCACGCAATGGCTCCAGTCATAAAACTGTATTATCTGGTTCCAAACGCTCAGGGTGGCATGAATGTATGAGTGATCTTGGGGAAGTTACTATCTTCCTTGCACAAGCATTATCACCTTTCGGGGGTGTTTTGGATAGCTTCTAAGCCTAGAGTGTTTAGTATGGATCTTTGTTCAATTGTATTCTCTATTTCTGCGCAAGCATGATTTAGGCGTATAGCCCCATAGAGTGTCTTGACAAAAGCGGTCACATAAATGTGATTGAGACCGCAAGGCCGCACTTAAGTTAGATGAGAGCCGAGTATAAGCTCAAATGCCAATCGACTCCTAAGGCTTTGACCCCAAGGAGTAAATTTGATTTATGTGAGTTGGAGTGGTGTGGCTTACACCTCATTCTCACATGGTTCATTCTTAGGAGATTTTTTCCTCAATTGGCAGGCCCAACTAAAGGATTAACTTGGAAATAAAATGGGATTGGTGACAAGAAGGGTCTGGATTTCTAATTTTCCCACAAGGGGAAAAGAGCATAATCTCCTATCTAACATCATTTTCTCCACAAACACGCAAGACAAGTTGTTTGTTTCCAAATATTTATTTGTTTAACACCAAGTAAATGTGTCTGGGTTTTTTATCTTCCCAAAAAAAGGGAAGAGAGCATAATCCCCTAACAGTCACTTAGGATTAATAAAAAAGATCTTCCTAATTAAGTCTAAGTGCCTAGAAAAGATTACAAACACAATTGTTTGGTCAATTTGGATCAAGGCAACCTGCAAGACAACATGAGTAGTTTCAGTTTAGGGTCTTTGACAAGTGGTGCTACAAACAACTAGTTACTAGTTTGAAAAGTAATCTTCGACAAGCGTTAGCACAAACCACTCAAAATTTGTTAGCCAAACATAAAATAAGATTTTTCCAGAGTGTAGACACTAGTACAGGGCATAGACATTGATCCTATATTCTGGCTCAGAAATGACAGTGAGTGAAATAACCAGAAAACACAAAAAAGGCAAAAAATTGTTATACCACGCGTAGCTGATTTACAGATCGTAGACACTGATTATTCACAGACGCTGATTCTTGTGGCGCAGATGCTGGTTCATTAACCAACATTTCTGAAGACACTGATTTGCTTGTAAACACAAAACATAGCACAAAGTGACACAATAAGTTATCCTTGCTTCTTAGTTATGCTTGCAAACTTGTCCAAAAAACTATTTTGAAACTAATTGACCCCTTAAAAACTATTATTTCTTAATGAGTTATCAAGAAATAGTGTTCCTTCTTAATGAAATTTCACCATTATGACTTCTTATAAAATTGACTTCTACTAAAAAAATAGAATGATCAAATGCAGAAAAGCAGTAGGAAACACAAATAAACTTGATAGATGAAGAATAGGGTCAATAAAAAGTCAAAAATAGTAGTATCAGGTGGAGATGCCGATTCAGATCAGAGATGTCATTCCATAGAAATGCTGAACAGTGGTTCAGGAGGAAATGACATTTTTGCAAATACCTCTGTGTGTGTCTTGGAGACACCGATCCATGTTTTGAACAAATTCTGAGAGAATAAGATAAGAAACAAGAAATTTTAGGGATGTGGGTCCCACCGGGCGTGCCGGGATGTGTATATGGAATCCTTCAACCTATTGGGAGAAAGCTCAAACATGCAAACATTAGTGGGTTAGCATATATATCATGACAAGAAAAGCATGCAAGAGACCAAACTAACAACAAAGACACCAAATAACATCGGATTAAACTAAAAATGAGTAAATAAACTGCACTCTAATCTACTCATTTTGATTTGCATATTTGAAATATATGTGGGTGTGCTCTCTCAAACACACAATTTCCATAGATCCCAATGCAAAAAATGCAAGAATATGAGAAACAAGAAGAAAGATTCAAGAACTAGTTATGAAGAACTAGTCTCAAATCTCCTTCAAATGATAATCTAAACCTATGAAAGTAAGGATGATATGAAAGTCTTATAAAGAAACTATGATTTATTTACCAATTAAGATCCTAACATGTGACTTCTAGATGATTTAAGCAAATGAAAGCATAAACTAACATCTAAGAGCATTAGCATGAAAGAAAGAATGACAATTCTAAGACAATACTAGCATGATAACAATGCGAATTGAGAGATGAAAATATGAGAGGAGAAGGCCTCTATTTATAGAGTTTTTAGAGAGAGGAAGAGGCTTGGATGAGGTGGAACCTATGTGGCATCCACATAAGAGCCACATAGGAGACACGTGGCTTTGAAAAGATGGTCAATAGTAAGTCAAAATTGGCATTAATATTGAGTAGCTCAATAGTTCAAAAGAGGAGACAAGATTGTAAGAGAGAATTTAAGAAAAATGGGTACCCATTTTGGAGACAATTTTCCCATGTGGGTGAGCATCCCATTAGCCTTAAAAAGGTTAGGAATCACCCATTTAAGCATGATCAGAGGGCAGTTAGGTGTGGAAACATACTTAGGACATGAGTTGATGGGAGTAGGGTAGGAATAGGGTAGGCTGTAGGGTAGGATTAATAGGTTCCTAGCTAGGGTTTAGATTTAATTCAAATTAGATTTGAACAGATCCTAGCTTAGAAGAATTAGGAAAAATGGAGGATTTTAATAAATATATATTTATTAAAAGGGGATTTTGTGGAGGAAAATGTATTTAAATAAAATACATTAGAATAGTGTTTAAACTATTGATAAATGAAACTATTTAATTGATTTGAATTAAATAGTTAGAGGAATAAGAGGGAAATTAATATTAATATTTTTGGATGTCTATATTTTGCCCCTCTTTGACGTAGCGTCACAAGTGACATTTCATCAAAGAAAAGAAAAATAAGTTATTGACTTCATTAACAGAAGCTACCAGTAGTATACTCTTTGATTGATATAGGGTTGTGCCCCCTCAAGAAAAGGACACAACGAAGACAGTGGTGTGGGATTTTCTTGAAAAGGAAAAAATGGGAGAGAGGAAAGGTGGGAGGGAATAAATAGAAGCCTTCTAAAATGCAATGAACAATGCAGCTAAGAATGTGAATGCAAATGAAACTAAATGCAAATAATTATGCATTGGGATCCATTTGTGTAAAAAATATGGAGAGCACATCCGATTTTAATATTGCAAGAGGAGGTATGCATCAGGTGTTAAAAAAATAAATGACAAGGTTCCTTTGCATGGACTAGACACTCAAACAAAGCATACTACAAAAGACACATGTATGAGTCTTGAACCGTCATCACGTACCACAATATAGCAGATCGAGGTAGTGATGATTAGGTTGATAGTGACACAAGAAAATAAAATCATTAAAGAAGGCCTCATGACCAAGTAGTCATTCGGTCCAAAGTTCTTGCCATGAATAGGAGGAAGCAATGAAAGATCTAATATGCCGACGTTGGAAGGATACATCATGACGGGCAAGGAGATGACTTGATTGGATTAGATGAAAAGACATTCACTGGCAAAAACTAAGAACGGTTTGAAGCGCAAGGATAATCAGCCACTGAAGTGATTGTGTGAAAATAGTGTCGCAGTTATAGGAGGCGGACCATGTCTGAGAACAAATTGTTTATTGCGTGATTTTGTAAGTTTCTTGGAAGTTTTGAATTTTTTTTTTTTGTTTTTGAATTTTTTTTTTTTTTTGGATTTTGGAATGATTTTTAAATAATTTTGGGTGAATTTTATGTGTTTTGAGGCTTATGCAACAGGAAAAAATGTACAAAATGACAATATATACAAAAATTTTGGGAACACAGGGGCTATAAGAGTGGCTGGGGGGGCAAATGAAGGTCATTTGTGAATAGTGAATAGTAAATATTTGAGCTCTGAGTGAAAAAGATGGCTAATGAGAGGATGAAGGGACAATTTGGTGAGCACATTAGGACACACGGGAGACCCACTAAGCGACCGGTGTCGGTGAGTNCCATGACCTCGTATTTATGATATTTAATTCATTTATTACATTTTGGGGAGGGTAGGTAGTCATAAATAGGGGTAAATTAGATTTTGGACCATAGACGCTGATTCTCAAACCGGCATCTGCGAGGATGCCGATCCCCAGATCGACATCTCCGTAGACACCGATCCCCGGATCGGCATCTCTGGAGCCACGGGTGCTGGACCGGTGTTTGCAAAGACACTGGAACCAGACCAGCATCTTCAAAGACACCGGTCTATGGGAGAATAGTCGGAGATGCCGGTGTATGAACTGGCGTTTCTGGCTGAACCGACGTTTGCACTGAAAAGGGAAAATGTCATTGGAAAAAGAAATGGTGGGGACCCGGCGAGGGCTGGGGATGGGTTAGCATGAGACCTAGGAGTGAGATGCCCCATTCTGGGAAGGGTTAGGCTAGGAATAGGAGAAATAAGCAACTGACATGGTGGCTTCAGAAACTTTTACAGGAGTAGTTCCCACCCTTGGGATCATGGGAGCATTGGCCACCGATGATGGAGCTAGAGGCACAACTGACAGAGGACGATTGGGGGCTATTAGCAGTGGTAGGAATCGACTATGTGCCCCGTTGGCCTAGGCTATAGGCACACAATGGTATGATAACCACCTTGATTGAGCGGTGGCATAGTGAGATGACTACATTTCACTTGTCGACTGGAGAGGCCACGATCACCTTAGAGGATGTGTTGCACATTTTGTGGATCCTAAGCTGAGGAGTGATTCCTCAGTATAGATTAGAGGATAGTGATCATTACAAAGATTTGGGATGGGCTAGTCATGGGCACTTACGCAGATGCTTGAGGGGACCTCCTACTACTGGGGATAGGTCATCCTGGGACAGCTGTATCATGATCTCCACATGGCTGCGTACCGTGAGGCATGCAACATGGGGATAGGAGTCACATTATTATTAGTGTGGGCCTGGGAGCACATTGTAGTGTTCCGACCCATGAGGGTGAGGGAGTCCCACCAGCCAGGGGAGTCGTATGCCTGCAGATATAGGGTCCCCCTTAGATACACATCTATCGGATAGACAGGTTATTGGAGACAGTTATTAGATGAGGTTCAAGTTTTCTGCTAGACCCCTTACAAGCTATGTGAGCCATGGGGGATGATGGATTGGACTATAGGAGTAGAGGATGGATTCGAGGACTTTATATACCTCTCGTATGTGTAGAATAATTGTTTCCTACTGGGCAGGACTATTCATCAGATTGAGAGATACCGACTATCCAAGGTCATTATATAGTTTGGGTTATAGAAGGGGGTGGTGGCAGAGGATGCCTTACATCCTCATGTCACTAGGGAGGTTGGCACTTGGTGTAGGTATACCGATGCTCTCACAGTGAGGGCATCTTGCAGAGACATTCCATGGCTAGACTTTGTGGTGCACCTGGATGTTATAGATGCAGGCACGACTCCTGAGTATGCAGCCCCTTAAGATGTTTGTTAGATTACTAATGACATTTTATAAATTACTTATGTATGCTTTGATTGTTCAATGATTTGATTGTTAGATTACTAATGACATTTTATAGATTACTTATGTATGCTTCAAGATTGTTCAATGAT
>MU227080.1:686861-702328 GCA_018584345.1 Thuja plicata
TATATATATATATATATAATTTAAGTAACAATTTTTTTTTTACAAATTATTTTATATTCTAAAACTAAAATAAATTCTAATTTTTAAATTTTTTAAATGAATGATCAATTAATATTAAATTTAAAACTTAAATCTAAATAGAAATATAAATAGAACATTTCTACATTTTTCTAAATGTGCAAAAATTTCAAAAGTGATAATTTTCGAGAAAAAAAACTTTATCTGGGTTTGACTTTTGCATAGATAAAAAATACATCAATCAACTTTCTCCTAGAAAATAATGAATCTTTTTACACATTTGGCTTTTTCAAAGCCTCATTGCTTCAAAGATCATATTAGATAGGTAGCTCTATTAACATAAAAATATTCGGATGATGCTTGCATATTTTGTATGCGATAATAAATTTTAGTGATTGTTTGTAATTAGCCCTCTCATGGCAAAGGTCTTTCCATTGGATGGTTGTCGATATGCAAAGATAGTAGTTGCATATAACCAAAGGAAAAATAATAATTGCGAGGAATGTGGTAATTATGTGAGGAGCTCAAATATCACTATAGACGTCCAAAAATATTAATATTATTATTAATATTATTTTCCCTATTTCCTCTAACTATTTAACTTAATCAATTAAATAGTTTCAATTATCAATAGTTTAAATACTATTCTAATGTATTTTATTTAAATACATTTGCCTCCACAAAATCCCCTTTTAATAAATTTATATTTATTAAATCCTCCATATTCCTAATTCTTCTAAACTATGATTTATTCAAATTCAATTTGGATTATAATCTAAACCGTAGCTAGGAACCTATTAATCCTACCCTATAGCCTACACTATTCCTACCCTACTCCCATCACCTCATTTCCTAAGTATGCTTCCACACCTAACTTTCCTTCTGATCCTGCTTAATGGGTGATTCCTAACCTTTTTAAGGCTAATGTAATGCTCACCCACATGGGGAAATTCTCTCCAAAATGGGCACCCATTACTCTTTAATTCTCTCTTACAACTTTGTCTCCTCTATTGAAATATTGAGCTACTCAATATTAATGCCAATTTTGACTTAAAATTGGCCATCTTTTCAAGACCATGTGTCTCCTATGTGGCTCTTATGTGGAAGCCACATAGGTGCCACTTCATCTAAGCCTCTTCTTCTCTCCAAAAACTCTATAAATAGAGGCCCTCTCCTCTCATATTTTCATCTCTCAATTTGCATTGTTATCATGCTACAATTGGCTTAGAACTTCATGGTTGTTTTCATGCTAATATTCTTAGATGCTAGTTTAATGTTTTCAAATTCTTAAATCATCTTAGAAATCACATGCTAGGTTCTAAGTTGGTAAATGAATCATAATTTCTACATTAGCATATGCATATAATCTTCATTTCTATAGCTTCGATTCATCATTTTGAAGGAGATTTGAGACTAGTTCTTCATACTAGCTCTTGAATCTTTCTTCTTGTTATCTTAGTCTTGCATTTGCATTGGGATCCATAGTATTTGTGTGTTTAAGTGAGCACACCCACATATAATCCAAATAAGAAAATCAAAATGAGTAGAATAGGGTGCTCTTATTTACTCATTTTTAGCTTAATCTGATGTTATTCAGTGTCCTTGTTGTTTGATTGATCTCTTGCATACTTTCTTGATATAATTCATGTGCTAACCTGCTAACATTTGCATGTTTGAGCTTGCTCCCAATAGGTTGAAGGATTCCTCATACACATTCTGACATGCCCGGTGGGACCCACACCCCTATAACTTCTCACTTCTTGTCTAATTCTTCCAAATTTCATCAAAAATGCGGATCGACATCTCCGACTTACACACAGAGGCATTTGCGCAAACATCGGTTCTTCCTGAACCGTCATTCAGCGTCTCCGTAGACCAGCGTCTATGATCTGAACCTGCGTCTCCACCTGACATTAAAATTTTGAGACTTTACTGACCCTTTTTCTCATTTGTCAAGCTCATTTGTGTTTCCTACTCATTTTCAGTACTTGGTCATTCTATTTTTTAGCAGAAGTCAGTTTCATAAGCGGTTATAATGGCAAAATTTCACTAAAAGGAACACTTTTTTTTTGATAAATCATTAAGAAATAATAGTTTTAAGGGGTTAATTGGTTTCAACTTAGGTTTTTGGACACATTTGGAAGCTAATTAAGAAGCAAACATAACTTGCTGTGTCATTTTCTACTGCTTTTTTGTTTTTGCAGGTAAATCAACGTCGGCGAAAATGCTGGTTCATGAACAAGCGTCTGCACTTTGTGAATCAATGTCTGCACCTGGTATAATAATTTTCTACTTTTTTTGGTGTTTTCTGGTTATTTCACTGTCACTGTCCTTTTTTGAACCATAATATAGAATCAGTGTCTACGCCCTGAACTAGCATTTGCGCTCTGGCAAAATTTTATTTTGTGTTTGCTAACAACTTTTTGAGTGGTTTTTGTGTTAACGCTTGTCAAAGATTATGCTTCAAACTACTAACTAGTTGTTTGCAGCACCGCTTGTCAAAGACGTAAAACCAAACAACTACTCACGCTTGTCTTGCAGGTTGCCTTGATCTAAATTGACCAAACAATAGTGTTTGTAATCTTTTCTAGGAACTTAGACTTAAATAGGAAGATCTTTTGTCTAATCCAAAGCGAGTGTTAGGGGATTATGCTCTCTACCCATTTGGGAAGATCAAAAACCTAGACACACTTACTTTGTGTTAAACAAATAAATCTTTGGAAACAAACAAACTTGTCTTGTGTGTTTGTGGAGAAAACAATGTTGGATAGGAGATTATGGTCATTTCCCCTTTGTGGGAAAATCATAAATCCAAATCCTTCTTGTCGCCAAACCCATTTGCTTCCAAGTCAATCCTTTAGTTGGGCCTGCCAGTTGAGGAAAAAATCTCTCGAGAATGACCCACGTGAGAACGAGGTGTAAGCCACACCACTCCAACTCATGTAAATAAAATTTACTCCTTGGGACCAAAGCCTTGGGAGTCAGTTGGCATCTGATCTTATACTCGACTCTTGTCTAACTTAAGTGTGGCCTCATGGTCTTAATCATGTTTACGTGACCACTTTTGTCAAGACACTCTATGGGGCTATACGCCTGAATTGTACTTGCACAAAAATATAGGATACAATAGAACGAAGATCCATACTAAACACTCTAGGCTTTGAAGCTACCTAGAACACCCCCAAAAGGTGATAATGCTTGTGCAAGGAAGATAGTAACTTCCCCAAGATCACTCCTACATTCATGCCACCCTAAGTGCTTGGAACTGGATAATATGACATCATGACTAGAGCCATTGTGTGCTTGGTGAAGGCCATATTCTGATTATCTCTTGTTTGTGTGCCTAAGCTTATGAGCAAGTATTTTCATGCTATGCCAAATTCCTTAGGTAGTTTTTGTGCTTGAAGTGCTTGAAGAAATTGACAAATCCAAAACACAAATGGAATATCCAACTTTCAAATTTGTCACGTGCTTGTATCCTTCAAGGTTTCTTTGTCCCTTGTTGGATTATTTCCAGACACATGCTTGTTATTTTCCAATTTTGATTATGTTGAAATTGGTTCTTTCCATAGAACAATCCTATTGAAAAAAATTAGAACATGATCAAGCTTTTTGCCAGATTATCAAAACAAATGTCCTTTTGCAAAAAAATCTTAGTCTTTTATGAGATATGTCCTAAGAACCTCAAACTATTCATCCAAAATAAAGATCTACTTATAGGACATGACCGATTCCAAGAAGCATAAGAAGGTGAAAACCCCATTACCACCTGTGCAAAGAGAACAGAAAAACACAACCCAAGAGGCTACCAAGTATCAAAACATTATTGATTCTGTCAGGCAAGAAATCCATAAATGAGAACAATTTGAAAAAATGATCTACAACAACAAGGTTGCACGTTTCATGGGCAAATATTATCTAAACTCTACTTTTTTTGTAGCTGAACAATATGACTAGTCGGTTTATCACAAAAAACACAAGTTCCTCCTCTTCTTAAGCTCACTTAGCTTGCATTTTAGGACCTCACTTAGGTTGTCATCTTTAGGAACACATCAAATGATCATCCTAGCATGATCTTGCATTAATCAAATCAATCCCAATCAGCCTAGCATCATCCTAATCATCATCCAAAGCATCCTTGATCACCCACCTCACTTGGTAGTCCATAACTTTTTGAGTTGCTAAAAACCTACATCTTAATCAAATCACATCCTTGAGAGGTCTTTGAACTAAGCATTGTTTTAGGATAATCCCCTTTGTCTTTTTAAACCTCATCACCTTGATCAAAAGGTTGGTTCACATTAACAAAGAATCTCATCCACCAAAGACCACAAGTTTGTCTTAGGTAGACAATCACATCCACTTGATCCTACACTAGGGAAAGCAACCCTTAATCCTTGCATACATCAAGTCATCCTTAATCCATAGAAGTGCATCCATCATCTTAGACACACCATAATCCTAGTATCATCATCCTTAGTGTCCTAGGTGCATCCTTGCATACATCTTGCATCTCATATTCCTTTAGGATAATAATTTCATGCCACCTATCACATGAGCCACTAAGAAGAGGAAGAACATGGCTCCTAATCTTGCCGCTAGCTCATCTAATCCTACGACTGACAATACCAACACCATGGTCACTTATGCACCTCATCCCAGTGATCAAATCGAACATATTTGGGTAGACACTAATGAAATTCCCACTTTAATTACTGTGGAAACCTTTATCAACCATCTAGCGCTTGTCCACATGGTAAACACCACTAGTGGATGTAACAGCAACTAGGTACTCTCAGACATCCAACAACAAGGACTTCAACTTCCACCTTGGGTTATACCTACACTTTTCACGTGACCTATGGCACTTCCAGGGGAACATCCTTATCCTACTAGAAATGAAGTTTTTGTTCCACTTCAATGAGCCCTACAAGTGGGAACTCTTCTCGCGCAAGTAGTGCATCCCTCCATTCCACCTTCCATCGTACACACAACACCTTCACCTACCTCAGAAGCCCCACCTCCTGATAGCACATCAACAACCCAAGTATTACCCCTATCACTATGAAAACACCTCCACAAACCATAGTCACTCCTCTTTCACAAGAAATACCAATATTTGTTGCAAACTTTCCACCACCACCAGTTAGCACACAGCAAACCACCATTTCACCCATTCCTACTCAACCTGTTCAAAGTACTACAACCAATTCACAACATTGAAGCACACAAGTCTCTATGCCTATTCTTCCTTTCTTCACCATAGGCATGCCACCTACCAACGCATATAACCGACCCTTATTTCTGCAAGGGTCCACATTTGCTGCTCCACCAGGATTGCAATCACAACAGATGCTTGTAGTTTTACCTCAAATGTTTTTTAACCCATATCCTCCCATACTGCAACCATCCATGAATCTCTTTGTCGTACCCCAAATACCTATCCAACAGCAACCCATTCAACAAAAACCTATCCAACAACAATAGTAACCTATCCAACAACAATAGAAACAATAACCTATCCAACAGTAGAAAATCACCAATCCATTCACATCCCAAGCACAACAACAACCAATCAACCCCTTCGCGGTTGCACAACCCACTCTTCAAACTACACAGCAACCAACACCACAAGCATAGGGGGCAATTCCCTTCATGGCACAACCACCACAACAGTTTGCTAATCCTTTTATCAAACCCATGCAAAAACAAAAAAATCATCCCACCCATTACATAGCCATGCCATCTTCTACTGCCTCACAAACAATTCCCCCTCCACAACAAGTTCTCACTGGGTGCATTCCACCACAAAACACCTATACGAGTGTGCAACAAACTCATCCCACCTATCCAATGCCGCAACAAATACAATCATATTTCCAATAGTTGCAGTAATCCTATCAGGCACTGACATCTCCTCCATTGCAGCATTCCACTCAACCACAACTTCCACCACAACAACCCATATACGTTGACCAACAACCACTCTACCAAACACAACAATATCCCCCATAGAATCATCCATATTTTCCATTTGATCCATATCAGGCACAAGGGAATCCTACAATCACGATCAATAATCCTCCCCCGCAAATCAATCCTGAATGGGAGGAAATGAAAAATGCTATTAAGGAGCTAAAAGCTGGGACATAGGCCAAAACATTCAAGTTTGAGGAAGTGTGTCCTTATTCATTTGACTGATCCATCACTTCTATACCCTTCCCCAAGCACTTTGAGACCCCAAAATTTGATAAATATTGGGGGAAGTGTGATCCTGTGAGTCACATCAAAGAATTCTACATGGTTTGTCAAGAAGTGGCATATAGCGATAACTTCCTTATGAGACTATTTCCCAAAAGTTTAGGAAGCATCACTCTCGAATGGTTCTACAAAATCCCTTTTGACCCAGTCTCTACTTTCGCGGAACTATCTGAAATTTTTTTGGCCCAATATGTGCATAATGTCAAAAATGAACTCTCAATCCTTGACCTATGCAACTCCAAACAAAAGGGAGGAGAAATCCTGCCTGATTATCTTCAGCGCTGGCAAGGGCTTACTACAAGGTTGTCTTACCAACCCCCAGAGCAACATCTTATCAGAATTTTCATTGACAATCTTCATCCCAACCTTGCTTATCACATGCACATGAATTGTATACAAACTTATCACGATATCAGAATTAAGGGTATGGAACTTGAACAAGGTCTCATAGAAGAAGGTACCATTAAGCACTACAAAGAATCCCATCTTGACAAACATAACAATGATCGATCATGATACTAGAATAAGAACCAAAATGCGGTAACATATAGAGCCACTGATACTAAACACATTCAAGTTGGGGTGGCTAGTCCTAATGCACCTACCCAAACTTATTAGCATGCACCACCAATGTATCTACAACCTCCTCCCATGTATCAACAGCCTAATCCTATGTATCGTCAACCAACATATCAGAAAAACATGTACCCTCAAGGTGCACCTATCTATCCTCCTCTAGGGACATCATATCAACACCACCATCAGGGTCCTATGAATCAGACAAATGCTATATCTATCCCGCATGGACAACAAAGACCTCACACTTTGAATGCTCCATAATGCACATTTACCCCTTTGGGTGAACCTATAGATGTTATTTTCCACAAGCTGGTCCAACCAAACCAAGTCGTGTATCCAAAAACTCAGCAATTTGATGACTCAACACCTAAGCCAGTTTGGTATAAAGACAACAAGTAATGTGAATATCATCATGTTAAGGGGCACACCACGCTTAAATGCATGTAGCTGAAACACTATATCGAGGACCTCACTGACCACAAGGAGTTCAAAGTGGATTCTCCTGTCCAATCATCCCCAAATATTGGCCTCAAAATTTATCAAAATGCATTTCCAAAACACACTTCCGATACAAGTCCAGGCAATCCTACTAAGTCCTCAGATCAGGGAAAGGGTAAAAAAGCAGAAAATGCCAACAAAAAAGATTATACCAATGCCTATATCAACTACGAAAATCTCATTGGTTGCATATCTCAAGTCCAGTCTTCTATTAATTTCATTCATGTCAAGGGTGTCGATAACTAATGTGCAATCACCACTCATAGAGGTAGGATAATAGTCGCAAGTGCTGGTCCTACCCCATCTGCGGGGACCTAATACAACATTTTGGAACACCTAGGGAATACCCTAGCACAAATTTCCATTCTAGATCTCCTCCGCACATCACCCACTTATCAAGAGATCCTCAATAAAGCTTTGCAAGAATCCCATGTTCCCAGCGACATCAATCTCACTAATTTCCAAAACCTTGTCAAACACCTATCCACATCATGTGAGGTCTCCTTTAGACCAACAAACGTACCCTCTGACAAAATTGACCATAATCTTGCACTCTATATTGTTGTCATGGTTAAAGATTTTTCCATCAAACGGGTCATGATAGATAATGGATCGGCCCTAAATTTGTGTACTCTAAAATTTATAAAATAGTTGGGTTGCACTAAGGCTGATATAGAAAATGATGTTATCACAATAAAAGGATATGATAA
Source organism: Thuja plicata (assembly GCA_018584345.1). Taxonomy (NCBI): domain Eukaryota; kingdom Viridiplantae; phylum Streptophyta; class Pinopsida; order Cupressales; family Cupressaceae; genus Thuja; species Thuja plicata. The sequence goes on from MU227080.1 coordinate 694,928, forward strand.
TTTGGAGCATACTTCTGAAGGCACCATATCATTTCCCATTCAAGTGGGCCCAATTAGCTAGGAGACACTATGTCATGTTGTTGATCTTGACCTTCCCTACAACATCCTCCTTGGACACCCATGGATTCATTCTATGCAAGCCATCCCATCCACCTACCATCAGTGCAACAAATTCCCATATAAATGCACTGAGGTCACCATCCACGCAGATCCCAAGCACTTCGCATACTGCAATGCATTGGAGACATCATTTCCACATTCCACTCACTATCCTAGGATTGATATTGGCTCCTATGTTTCCAGCTCATCTCAAACCCATTCAGACCCAGAAACAATCCTCTCCTCCACCTTGTCCATGGTCAAGATCAACAACAAAGGTTGTGGTGAGTAAAATCTATCTGATGCCCTCGTAGTTGGGGCACTGCTGATTGATCCTCACACTCAAGGCTGCTAACCTAATCTCAACAAAATAGAATCAGAGACAACCAAGGTACTACAATTTGGTTCCACCACTTTCATATCACAAGGTACTCTGATTGGCCAAGAAATGGCACTGAACATCAATCAATGGCTATACAAGGATCCACCACCCAAGGACACAAGTCACCTCAATTACTTCAAAGATGAGTACCTCATAACGCACAAACTAATGACAAAAAAATGGAACTACCAAGGAGGTGGCCTTGGTTATGAAGAACAAGGAATGAAAGATCCTATTGTACCTACCCAACTAGAAAAGCACCTGGGCCTTGGTATTGGCTCTGACACGACTGGGGGCACCAATGAGTTCATCAACTATTCCTCTTGTTGATCCCTTGGAAAAATCATTGACATCGAAGATATCCCAGAAGAGAAAATTGTGAGAGCTTATGATGATGCTTTCAATGATGAAACCTTCCTAGGAAATGTTGTCCTACAACAAATTTCCATCCTCTTCATTGACCTGCCCCTCCATTATCCTAAACTCATAGACTGGGACCAACCAAGTGTCATACATGTTGATGAGTTCCAAAGTGAGGACATGCTCCTAAGCTTTATGGGAGCAATCAAGAAAAGTAGTGGCTGGGGTTAAGACTCATCATATGTCTACAAGCTGGACCCAAAGGCATACTTTGGGGAAGAGGAGAACTTTAGCCGCAAAAATAACATAGAAAAATAAAATGAAAAAGAGAAAAATTGATCTCCTAGTGAAAACCCCTTTGGGACGCTATCTGATCATAAAAAAGTTAAAAACAAAGGGCTTATCCCTTGGTGAAAACCTCTCTGAGGTGCCAGAGGATGAAGATTATCCTCTTCCTCTTATCTGAGATTATAGGCCTGAACAGTCATTGATTCTCATTGAAGAAGAAAAACCTGTTAACCTAGGCACTAAGGAAAATCCCACCATCACATACATAGCAGCGTCTCTGTCTGAAGCAGAATAAAGTGATCTTATCACTTTATTAAAGGAATCCATCAACAAGTTCGCATGGTCTTACTCCCACATCCCAAGGTTAGATCCCAACTTGGTGGTTCACCATCTAGCAGTGGACCCAAACATCAAACCTATTAAGAAGAAACACAAAAAGATGCATCCTAAAGTGGCACTAATTGTCAGAGTGGAGCTAGAAAAATTACTCCACACCAAGATCATCCACCCCATTGACTATTCTGACTAGATTTCTAATATGTTTCTCATCGCTAAGATGAATAAATCAATCAGGACATGCACAAAGTTCAGAGACCTCAATAAGGCATGTCCCAAGGATGATTTCCCCTTTCCTAACATAGACATGATTGTAGATCTCACAGCAGGACATGAGATGTTGTCACTCATGGATGGCTTTTCTGGATATAATCAGATCCACATTACAGAAGAAGATCAGCATAAGGAAGCATTCACAACCTCTTGGGGCACCTTCTGCTATAACATGATGCCTTTTGGCTTAAAGAACGCTGGGGCAACCTATCAAAGAGAAATGACTGTCATTTTTCATGACATGATCCACAAGATCCTTGAAGACTATGTGGACAATATCTTGGCCAAATTCATAAAAAGGGAAGATCACCTAGATGTTCTAGAATGTGTCTTTGATAGAATTGGACACTACTGCCTAATGCTCAACCCTAAGAAATGTGTCTTTGGAGTCACATCAGGGAAACTCCTGGGGTTTATTATATCCAGACGAGGCATTGAAATTGACCCAAAGAAAGTGCAAGCTATCATAGAGATGCCTCCACCAAAAACACTCCGACAGTTATGCAGCCTCCATGGAAAGATACAATCTATGCACCATTTCATCTCTCAAATAGTAGACAAGTGCCAACCATTCACTCATCTCCTGTGCAAAGACAACACATTCAAGTGGGATCTCCAGTGTCAAAAGAGTTTTGACAAAATCAAAGAATACTTGGCTACCACCCATCTTGGTACCGCCTGTACCTGGTCGACCACTCATCTTATATATTTATGCTACTACTAAAACACTAGGGGCACACCTTGCTCAATTGAAAAATGAAGGCAAAGAAAGGGCCATTTATTAGATCAGTCGAACCTTAGTGGGTTATGAGCTTAATTATTCTCCTATGGAAAAAACATGTCTAGCTGTGGTCTTCGCCACTACATGCTTAGTCACACAACCAAGCTCATTTCAAAGGTGGATCCTCTCAAGTACCTACTCTCTAGGACTACACTTATAGGTCACATGGAAAAATGGGTTATGTTGCTAAGTGAATTTGATATTCAGTATGTTGACATAAAAGCCATTAAAGGGCAAGTCATTGTCAATTAGCTAGCCGAAGCACCATTGGTAGATGCATATCCTTTGGTCAGAAAATTTCTAGATGAGAACTTGTACATGGTAGAAGAACAACCAACATGGAAACTTTACTTTGATGGGTCTTACACAGCTCATGGCGCAGGGGTAGGAATACTTTTTATCACACCTCAAGGTGACTACATCCCCATGTCATTCAAATTGGGATTTCCCTGCATGAACAATATTGTAGAATATGAGGCACTAATTGTAGGAATTTTCATGGCTATAGAATGGAACATTATACATATCAGGATCTATGGTGACTCCCAACTCATCATCAAACAAGTTTTGGATGAGTACCAAACAAAAGATGACAAATTGACACCATAAAAGAAGATGGTCGACAAGCTAAAAGAACACTTCCTCCACTTATAGATAACATAGGTACCACATCTATATAACAAAGCTACTGATGTAATGGCCAAAATTGGCTCCCTTGTCAAGATTCCTCATGAGTCTATGTAATACAAATTCCTAGTTGAGCAACTACATGCTCCCACTTATGAGAATGATGAATCAAATCACGTATGTGTCTTAGTTGGTCCTTAGTCCCCATGGTACCATGATATCCAAGATTACCTTAAAAAGTGGTATCATATCTCCTCATCTCACTACAAACCAATGCTAAAAATTTATCTAAAGAGCATCCCGTTACACCCTCGTAGCCAATACCCTGTATTGTCGAGGCTATCACAACATGCTCTCCAGATGTTTAGATGAAAACGAAGCCACCCAGGCTTTACAAGAGGTACATGCTAGAATTTGTGGTGCCCACACAAGTGGCATGGTCCTATCCAAGAAACTTCTACATACAGGGTACTACTGGCCTACAATGGAACATGATGCTTGTGAGTTCATCAGAAAGTGCTTACCTTGTCAATAGCATGCTAATCTGATCCATGCTCCTACTCAGGACCTCAGACCTATTGTGCCTCCTTGGCCCTTTTCTTGTTGGGGTTTTGACCTCGTTGGTAAGATTACTCTACTTTCCTCTGAAGGCCACAAGTACATAATCATGGCTATAGAGTACTTTACAAAGTGGGTTGAAGCAATTCTTCTCACCCTCAGTACAGGTGTCTAGATATCCAAATTCCTCCTCTAGCACATTGTCTGCCACTTTGGCATACCCTCGACCATCTTCACAAATCACAAAACACCATTTGAAAATCAACACATCAGTGATCTCTGTGCTCATCTCCATATCCATCACCATTTCTCTAGTCCATATTTACCGAAAGGTAATGGCCAAGCTGAGGAAACTAATAAAACCATCCTCAAAATCCTCAAGAAAGTTGTCAATGATACTGGTCATGACTGGCATCTCTAGATCAATCCCACCCTCTGGGCATACCGCACCTCCTACCATACTCCTACTAGCACTACTCCCTACTCCCTAGTCTATGGTACTAAAGTAGTCTTACCAATTGAAGTTGAACTACCATCCCTTTGAGTATCACTAAGAGGTCTGATTAATGATGAAAATTATAGGGTAGCACGACTCACATAGCTAGATCTCCTTGATGGAAAGAACCAACAAGATTATGATCACTTGATTGTTTACCAGAATAGACTCAAGTGAAACTATAACAAGAAGGTCCACCCATGCCAGTTCTAGGTAGGGGATCTTGTGCTGAAAGAAAATCAAAAAGTGGGTACTGATCGAGAAAAGAAAGGTAAGTTTGAAGTCACCTAGCAAGGTCCATATGTTGTCACTGCATGTTTCAATTCTGGGGCATAGCAACTCTCTAGCCCAGAAGGACAACCATTGAATGATCCTATCAACATCATTCATCTCAGGTTCTTCTATGACTGATGGCTGGTTGTTCATTCCAGTTATCTGAGAAAATCCATAAAAAGTGCAAAAATTCCTGAGAAAAGCACAAAAACAATGAAAAATAGTCATGAAAAAATCTCTAAAAAGTAGAAAAATGAAGCTGAAAAAATGGTTGTCCTAGTGAAAACCTAGCAAACAGGCACTTGGGCAATATCAAAAAAATAAAAAAATAAAAAATATCCAAAGAAATCAATAAGAAAAATAAAGAGAAAACCTTTTGTCCAATGGTGAAAACTTGGCAATCACACGCCTTGGACAAATATTGGTGATGAAAACCTAGAAACAGGCATCACACATAGTGGACCATTCCATTATCTATCAAAATCTCATTTCCTTCCATCACCAGCCCCACATTTCCATTAATCTTTGCATTCCCTATATTCCCTGGGTGTTCGCATATCATACGCACTATTCAACAATGGTCTTCCTATCTCATATCCTGAGCTTTTATACAGATAAATTATGTATATTATTGTCCATACATTGTGTTGTCCCAAGCACTGAGCATCATTCCTGTATATTCTTTGTGTCTTGAGTTTCTCCTTGTCATGATCCTACATTGGTTCTATGGTTTGCTTGTAGTACGCATTTTGATCACTCAACTTGGTAAGTCCCATCTTTCAGGAAATGAGTCTTGAGGATGTATCCTTCCTCTCGTCAACTTAGATTTGGATTATAGTCATCTTTGGGTTCTCGCAGGATGCATGTTTCCTCTTGAACTAATTAATGAGCACACACACACATGCATCAAGATAAGTAACGTGATCCAATCCAATCCCGACAGTAATCTGTGTAAGTAATCAGTGTAACTAATTTCTTGTAATTAATCACTTGATTTAATCCTTGTATATTTGTGACGCATCCCATCTTCTCACCATCATGTTAACATCTTGAGTCGTCATCCTGCTAACATTCCCTGCCTGATCCTCGATAGTCCATCAGTCTGGTTTATCAGTTGATTGTTACATACACAAAAATAATATAATAAAATATTTGAGATTCAAATGCCATAGCATGTTCAACCTCAAACAACTCATCATTTGAGCTCTTCAGTCACACTTTGCATTTCTTTGTTATGGATTCTTTTGGGGATTGAAAGAAAGAAAATTGATGCAGAGGACAATCGAAAGAAAATCCAAGAATAAGAGAAGGATGATTTTTCATTCATGGTATCATTGTTAGATGCATTTTAAGATCATTTAAGGCCTCTTGCATTGTTAGATCCATTTTAAGTTCATTTTATCATCTTGCATTGTTAAATCCATTTTAGGTTCATTATCTTGCATTATTAATCCATCTTGCATTGATAAGTTCATTTTAGATTCATTGTAGCTTGCATTCATCCATTTTTATCATCTAAGTTAATTTTAGATTCATTTTAGCTTGCATTCATCAATTTTTATCATTTAACATCATTACAACATTTAGGTTCATCTATCATTTGCATACTTAAATCATTGTCAAAACATCATTCATCTAAGCATATTCATAAAACATCAGCATATATATTGCATACATAAATAAAACCACATCACATTCTTCATCCACACACACACACACACACACACACACACACATATATATATAAGCATCATCCATCCTGCATAAGTCATACATCATATACACATAATCAAGTCATCCATATACATCACATCCTGCAAGCATCAAATGTCAGTAATCATATAGTATGCATCAGCACATTATATAGATCATACAGTCTAAGAATCATAAGATTCATCATATAAACCATACATCATGAACAACAATAGAGTCCTCATCATATATATATCAATGTCCGTCAATAAAATACATCATGTGCACCTCAGTGCCAATATACATGTATAAATCTCAAAAATGCAAAAATATGTGTCATATCATCCTTTGACTCATCATGATGGTGGCTATGATGGCTCACCTCCCTACCCTGGTGGTGGACATGGTGGCATCCCCACTGATCCCTATGAAGCTGATGTCCACACTATGCTCTGAGACTGTTACCTCTCTGAGTAGTCACACATCTGTCCCTCAGGAACAAGTTGATGATAGAGTGCTCTATAGTGGGATGCCTCCCTCCCTGCCCTGTTCGCATCCCTGTGGGCTGAAAATGCCTCTGCTACTACCTTTCCAACCCCACCTGCCACAATTGTCTATCAAGCAATGTCCCTCTTAGCCCTATATCCCTCTACCCATCATAGTGTTGCATCCCTCTTTGAGGTCAATTTAGTGATCTTCTCTATAGCCTGCTCCATTTGTAGAGTCAGTGTATCCAACTGGCCTATGAGGGTATCTATCTTAGTGCATAGGTCTACAGCATCCTGAGTCAAGTCCACCATCGAGAACTCTCCCGAGTCTAACCTGACCTATAGAGTGTCCAGTGCACCCTCTTCCCTATCTGCCTGTGCTATCTCTACAGCTAGTAATCACTGTATCCGAGTGATCTTTGTGTGTAGGCTCCCATCAGACACCACTACCTTGTCTAGTAAACCACGCAGTCTGGTGCACTCTGTCTATAGAATGTCTCGCTCTGTGAGGATAGTATCATATGTCTCCTATGCCACATATCCTGCGGGTGGCTCCTGTGGTCCCTATACCTGTGGTGGCACTGGTGGTGCCTATTCTTGATCCTCTCCCTATACATGTGGTGGCGCTTGATCCTATATCGGAGCCTCAATCTGAGGTCTCACCCATCTCTGTGGCCTCCTCCTCTGTCCCACTACTGAGGTCTCTGGGGCATCCCCAATATCCATGCCATCATCTACATCCTAGTCC
>MU227080.1:702378-712643 GCA_018584345.1 Thuja plicata
TAACATCTGGCCATGCCACAAAATCTTTTCATGGAATATCTATCTAGGATGCCCTCATTGTGAGAGCATTTGTGTACCTTTCCTAGGTCCCTACTTCCCTAGTGACATGAGAATGTAAGGCATCCTCTGCTACCACCCCCTGTTTTAGCCCGACCTTCCTCATGACCCTGGATGGTCTGTATCTCTCTTTCTGGTGGATAGTCCTACCTATAAGAAAGAAATCAGTCTACATGTATGAGAGGTATAGGAAGTCCTTGAAACCATCATCCACCCCTGCTTCCCAGTTCATCACCCCCCATGGCTCATACAACCTATATGGGGTCAAACAGAATACCTGAACCTCGTCCAATAGTCATCTCCAATATCCTGTCTACTCGACAGAGGTGTATCTCAGTGAGAGCCTGTATCTGCAAACATAGGGCTCCCCTGGCTAACGGGACTCCCAGACTCTAATGGGTCAAAACATAGCAATCTGCTCGCAGGCCCACACAAACAATAGTGTCACCCTAGTCCCCATGTTGTGCGCCTCATGGTACGCAGCCATGTGCAGATCATGGTATAGCTGTCCGAGGACAACATACCCCAAGAAGTAGGAGGTCCCCTCCTTGAGAATCTAAGCTAATGCCCATGACCATCCCATCCCAAAACTATGTCCAGTGAGGTCTGCTAGCATGCATCCCCCAATCAATCCGACAATATATAGAGTGATCCTTCTTAATCCCCTGTCTACTGCGGGCTGCCAGGGCATCTAGGTCCTATAAGTAGGAATCCACCTCATCGACTGCCTAAATGTAATCTCCATTTAATGATCACTGTCCTCTTACCTGTATCTAGGAATCACTCCTCGGATAGGTATCCGTAAGATGCACCACACGTCCTTCAAAGTAATTGTCACCTCTCTAGTAGGCAAATGGAAAGTGGTCATATCAGTGTGCCACCGCTCGATCAGGGTGGTAATCACCCCATTATGTACCCAAAGTCTAGGCCAGTGGGGCACATAGTCTAATCCAATCATAGCTAACAGTCCCTAGTCATCCTTTGTCAGCTGAGCCTCCAGCTCCATCGTCAGAGGCCAATGCTCCCATGATCCCAAAGGTGGGAACTACTCCCGCAAGAATTTTAGAATCCACCATGTCAGTCACATTTTCTTCTAGTCCTAGCGTAACCCTTCCTAGAATGGGGCATCTTACCCCTAGGTCTAATGCCGACCCAAACTCTAGCCCCCGCTGGGTCCCTCTATTTCCTTCCTTCTCGGCGTTTGCCCTTTTAGGCACAAATGCCAGTTCAGCCAGAAATGTTGGTTCATACACTGGCATCTCTACCTATTTACCTGCAAACCAGCATCTTTGAAGACGCAGATCTGGGTTTAGTGTCTTCAAAGATGTCAGTTTGGCACCGCCGTTTCCAAAGAAGCCGATCTGAGGATCGGCATTTGCGAAGACGTTGATCCAGGGATCAGCGTCCTCATAGACGTCAGTTTAAAAATTGGCGTCTCTGATCCAAAACCTAATTTACCCTCATTTATGACTACCTACCCACCCAAAAAATCAATAAATGTATTAAACACAATAAATACAAGGTCATGATAGTCCACTCACTGGTACCGATCGCTCGGTGGGCCTCCCGCATGTCCGAATGTGCTCTCCCAACTGTCCCTTCATCCTCTTGTCAGCCATATTTTTCACTTAGAGCTCAGTTTTTCACTATTCACTATTCACAAATGACCTTTTTTTACCCCCCAGGCCCACTTATAGCCCACGATTTTGCTAAATTTTTTTTCTCTCTCTCCCACCTGCCTTTGTGCCCCCTGTGTATATTTTTATATATATTGTCCTGTTGTATAAGCCGCAATGCGCATAAAAATCTCAAAAAAATTCAAACATTGCAAAAATCCAAAAAATCAAACAATCCCAAAAATTCGAAAAACATCACATTTTCTAAAAAATCATGCAATAAACATTTCGTTATTTTCGCATTGTTCCCGATCTTAGTTTTTAGCCACCTTTCGACTCATGAGACTGCGATCATGTTTTTCACCAAATCAATTTTGCGACCAACTGTCCTTGCTCCCCATCCTGTTCACAACTTTTTCCAGCGAGTATCTTTCAATCAAATCAAATCAAATCCAACTTTGCCCATCAGGATGCATCCTTCCGGCATCGGCTTATCCAATCCTTCATCACATCAATCCCGTTCATGGCAAGAACTTTGGACCGGATGACTGCTTGGTCATGAGACCTTAATTGATTTTATCTTTTTGTGTCAATTCAAACCTACTCAGCACTACCTCGATCTACTATATCTTTGTACGTTATGACTGGTGGATACTGATACATATGTCTTTCACAGTATGTTTTTGTTTGAGCATCTAGTCCACGCAAAGGAATCTTGTCATCTGTGTTTTCTAACACCTGATACATACCTCCTATTGCAATATCAAAATCGGATGTGCTCTCCATTTTTTTTCCCACAAATGGATCTCAATGCTCATTTAGCTGCATTCTTCAGTATATTTCAGAAGGCTTCTATTTATGTCAAATAAATTTGAGCATGACCATTCATATTTACATCTATTATCATTAAAATCCATTTTAATCAAATTCCATTACAAGAAAAAGTTAATGTTATTCATGTTTATAGTGGTAGAAAGATAATTAGATATCTCAATTCCTGTGAATTCAAATTAATTTAATCAAACATTTGTTTATTTATAAGATGAATCTTCTTATTTTCAAGAGAGAAAACTTTTGTACTCACTTTTTTATTATTGTTTGGACTCTTACTAAATATATTTCTTATCATATAAATCTATTAGAAATAATAAATCAAATTTCTTTTAATTTATTCTTTCAAATAGGAAAAAGAAAATAGACTCATTCTCCTTAGAAAACAAAGAAATAGAGGTCTAAATTGAAATGATGCTTCAGAAATATTATTCAATGTCAAGGTATATTCCTTTATTATAATTATTCTATTACTTAATTATTCATATAATCTGTATAGGTCTATATGACTTTTTTTTTAATATTTTTTATAATATTATTATTAAATAGAATTTAGCTTAATTATTACAAATATAAATTATTTTTTAAATACCATTTAGAAGAATATAATTTTTTTTAATACATTATAATATGGCTTTTAGTGATTATATTTATATCTTTAATACATAGACTCCAAATTGATCGAAGTTTGGTTATTTAGTTTGTAAATTTTCTAATTTGCATAAAATTGCTTAGTTTCAAATTAGAATGTAAATTGAGTATATTTATTTTGTCTTACAATTTAATTAATCAAAAGTAATGAACCATTAATTCTAGAGTAAATATATTAGATAAATAATATTAAATGAGTATTGTCAAATTGCAATTTAAGATTTCTATTTTTATTAATTGTAGAAGGAAAAACAAATAGAAATATGTGTGTGAGATTCAATTTTCTTTTCTAAGTCAAATTCTAAAATTAAACTAAGTTCTAGTGTGTGTGTGTGTGTGTGTGTGTGTGTGTTATAAATTATTTAAGTAGCAATTATTTTTTTACAAATTATTTTATATTCTAAAACTAAAATAAATTTTAATTTTTAAATTTTTTAAATGAATTATCATTTAATATTAAATTTAAAACTTAAATCTAAATAGAAATATAAATAGAACATTTCTACATTTTTCTAAATGTGCAACAATTTCAAAAGTGATAATTTTTCAGACAAAAAACTTTATCTGGGTTTGAGTTTTCCAAAGATAAAAAATATAGCAATCAACTTTCTCCTAGGAAACAATGAATCTTTTTACACATTTGCCTTTTTCAAAGCCTCATTGCTTCAAATATCATATAAGATATGCAGCTATATTAACATAAAAATATTGGGATGATGGTTGTATATGTTGTATGCGATTATAAATTTTAGTGATTGTTTGTAATTAGCCCTCTCATGGCGAAGGTCTTTCCATTGGATGGTTGTCGATATGAAAAGATAGTAGTTGCATATAACCAAAGGAAAAATAATAATTGCGAGGAATGTGGTACTTATGCGAGGAGCTCAAATATCACTGTAGACATCCAAAAATATTAATATTATTATTAATATTATTTCCCCTATTTCCTCTAACTATTTAATTTAATCAATTAAATAGTTTCACTTATCAATAGTTTAAATACTATTCTAATGTATTTTATTTAAATACATTTGCCTCCACAAAATCCCCTTTTAATAAATTTATATTTATTAAATCCTCCAGATTCCTAATTCTTCTAAACTATGATTTATTCAAATTCAATTTGGATTATAATCTAAACCGTAGCTAGGAACCTATTAATCCTACCCTATAGCCTACCCTATTCCTACCCTACTCCCATCACCTCATTTCCTAAGTATGCTTCCACACCTAACTGCCCTTCTGATCCTGCTTAATGGGTGATTCCTAACCTTTTTAAGGCTAATGGAATTCTCACCCACATGGGGAAATTCTCTCCAAAATTGGCACCCATTCCTCTTTAATTCTCTCTTACAACTTTGTCTCCTCTATTGAAATATTGAGATACTCAATATCAATGCCAATTTTGACTTAAAATTGGCCATCTTTTCAAGACCATGTATCTCCTATGTGGCTCTTATGTAGATGCCACATCGGTGCCACTTCATCTAAGCCTCTTCTTCTCTCCAAAAAATCTATAAATAGAGGCCCTCTCCTATCATATTTTCATCTCTCAATTTGCATTGTTATCATGCTAGAATTGCCTTAGAATTTCATGGTTGTTTTCATGCTAATATTCTTAGATGCTAGTTTCATGTTTTCAAATGCCTAAATCATCTTAGAAATCACATGCTAGGTTCTAAGTTGGTAAATGAATCATAATTTCTACATTAGCATATGCATATCATCTTCATTTCTATAGCTTAGATTCATCATTTTGAAGGACATTTGAGACTAGTTTTTCATACTAGCTCTTGAATCTTTCTTCTTGTTATCTTAGTCTTTCATTTGCATTGGGATCCATAGTATTTGTGTGTTTGAGAGAGCACACCAACATATAATCCAAATAAGAAAATCAAAATGAGTAGAATAGGGTGCTTTTATTTACTCATTTTTAGCTTAATTTGATGTTATTTGGTGTCCTTCTTGTTTGCTTGATCTCTTGCATACTTTCTTGATATAATTCATGTGCTAACCCACTAACATTTGCATGTTTGAGCTTGATCCCAATAGGTTGAAGGATTTCTCATACACAATCACCACCATTAAAATATATATAACAGGCAACCAATGTCTGTGAGTTATGGTTCAAACTTTATTAGAGGTTAGGAAAAAGAAAAGGATGGTCACTCATAGAAATAAGACTTTTCAATGAAAAATATACATTCATGATAGATTCTAAAACATTAGAGGATATAGTACGTTTATTCATTATGTGTTCAATATGATAAAAATTTGGCTCGTAAGGATTCAATGAATTTAGTCATAGAGGATTGCATGTCCACAATGCCATTAAATTCCAAAATGATAATCATTATAAGTGAATATGAATTAAAGATAAATTAAAAGTTGAAAAAAAAACATGTTGGCTCACCTATATTTACATTGTCCCTCTCAACTATAAGCAACTCGGTGTTGAATAAGAATTATTGTCGACAAAATTTTTCTAGTAACATTGAGTTCTATGATTTACATAGTTTCCTTACTAGTGATATAGACAAATGATATGGACAATATTATTTTTCAGCAAAGAAAGAAGATGCATTCCTTGACATCTTTTTAGAGTAATGGTTGGTGCCAATTAAATCATAGGAACTAGTTACATTCTCTACATCTCTATGCTAAAAGTTGGCAGGTGCTACCCTTACATATTGAGCATCTCAAGAGGATAATCCCCATAAGAAATTGGGTCCAGAAACCTGCATATCAAATGTAGTCGATCTAAGTGTATAGATATAAAACTCAATCCAGCAATCAATATTATTCTCCATGTCAATAGAGTTCAATAAAATAATGCAGTTTTATACTGGATAGGGAAAAATAATTGAATTTAGAGATGGTTTTAGTTTAAGGAGGCCTCTTTTCTTACCAGTTCATGTTGAATTCCAACAATATCTTGAGGGAATTGATCACAGAGGGAATCGATCACTGAGATATTATAAGTCAATGCCATGAAAGGAAGTGGAATTGGAATCATGTTTTTCTGTAACTGATGTGGTGAGTTGTCTGTGCACAATGAAGTGTAACTGAGGCTATTTATCTTCTATCAATGTATATATTTGTTAGGAATAACAGTCCACCCACACAACTAAGAGGGGGGAGGATGAATCAGTTGTGAGACAAATTATTAAACATTAAATTTTATAATCAAAACTTTAATCCAAATGATAACACAGAAATGCCAACACAATAACAAAATCCTTTATTATTGAGGAAACCCTGTTAAATGTAAAACCCCGCTGGGAATTAGCACTCAAATAAGATGTACTGAGAGTATAATATCCATGTTAAAATATTTAGCCTTGTTAGGACCTTATTGATGCATTACAGTACATATTCCTTGTTAAAGGACACACCCTATTAGGAGTCAAGAGTAACAATGGGATCACTACCCAAGCACACAGTCTAAAGAAGGTTAAATCTATCCTCAAGACTTACAGTCTAAAATACAAGTGTATATAGGAAATATACAATCCAGTGAACTGTCTGGTAGCAACTGTATTTGCTTGGTCAGTTCCAATGAAGTAACATAATCAAAACCTATTCTCTACATCCAACATAATTCACACAAACAAGCTCATAGCTTCCATAATTCATTGTCTCTTCTAAAATCACATACACAGTCTTTTCAAAAGAAAAGCTCTTTGATATATACCCTATTATTATAATTAATTAGGTCGACCAATTAGGCTCTCCCAATATAAAAATAATTATTTAACTCCTTGGTAATATGAAAACAATACCTATACCAAGTAAACACAAACAAATCATCAAATATAATCCAAGATTCGGAATCCACGCTCGCAATCCATAATACATGCTACACCTCTGATGTTGGCCCCAAATAGGGCTCCTCCAGATCATACACCACAACTGACATCACTAACAGTTTTGAAACCCAAGAATCATACAAATTATTACTTAAAATGTCATTTTCCATCCCTTAAGGTCACATAACCCAAATCAACATCACTTGTAAGTTACACACAAAACACAAAGATGAACTTTGTCAAAGATCACTGTCACAATCCTGGATCCAGGCTTCAGTAAAACATCTTTAACTCATCTAGTAGACAAAATTAAGCCATGGGAACCTAGGAATGAGATCACAACATATCCCTATACACATCACTATCTTCTCTCATTTTGAATCAACCATCCAGTACTCATACAGTTCTGTTAATCATCAATCAATAGTAATAATCAGTTTGTTCTACCTCCATAGAAACATATATTGACATCTATGAAAAAAATGAATGCCAACAACATCATCAACAACAAAATCCAACAATCTCCCCCTTTGGAATTGATGGCAACATATGGTAAAATCCATCAACCCAAAATTACTCTCTCAACACAATCTTCTCAATATCCTCATCGCAACTCTACCTAAAGAAGTAAGGATTTTCTCATAGAATATTTTCCCCTTTGACAATAATGGCAAAGGGTTCCATAACTCTTCTTATTTCCTTTGCAAGGTGTATATTTTTCAAATCTTTATGCCTCCAACAATCAAGTGCAAAATCACCCAAATATGTTCTACAATGTTCCTACGATCACTCCCCCTTAGGAGTAGATCCATACATCAAGTCCATAAAATGATATAGCTCTGAAATCCACTAGACTGATGCATTCCTACATCAATTTAGATCTCACAAGGAGGGGCATGCACCCTGTCATGCCCAAAAGTTGGGCAAAAACACACGAATTTTTTTTTTTTAAATATCACAAGAAACGGAAAACTAAAGCAACGACAAGGGTAACACATGTGCGCAAAATGAGGTAGTTGACCAAAAGTCAACTAGAGTTGACCCAAGGTCAACTATACACTGGAAGGGAGGATGGAACAACTAGGGTTCGCTTAGACCCAAAGGAAGAGTCATACACGCAATTTGAGACGTTTGACTAAAAGTCAACTAAGGTTGACCAAAAGTCAACCGTGCCTTGAAATACGTGAGGGAGGGTCTCTAGCACCTACTAAGCATCAAGGATGACAAAGGTGCACAAAATGAGACAATTGACCAAAAATTCAACTCATGTTGACCAAAAAGTCAACTGTCTCCAAAAGGCATGAAACTGGAACCTAAGGCTCCAGTGGTAGCGAGGAACAACTGGTTCAAATCTCGGATCGTACGGACAAGTTTGAACATGGTTGAGTTTAAAGTCAACTTGTTCACAAGTCTGGTAAAAGATAGCGTTAATCCCTAATAGGTAGTTTTCGCTAAGATAGGAAGTTAAAATTACCCTTAAAAAATAAGGTTGTTATATCAATGTTATACTAAAAAGAAGATTAATACATAACTAATCTTAAAAAGATGGTTATAAACTATCATTTAAACCCAATTGATGAATAACATTAAAAAGATTATCTAACAAAAACAACCTAACTACAACTTTAGTTGAAATAACATCTAATCTATACTTCCATTTAAACTAAATCAATCTTAAATTATTAAATTAAAACTACATTCCAAATAAGATTCAATAAATTAAATCTATTCTATAAACTAATTAAGTCAATCTATATAATTTAAAATTTAAATATATATTAATCTAAAAAAAAAAAAATCAATATGAACCTTTATTTTAAAAAAACAATCTAAATTAATAAAAAATCTTATTTAAAAGAAAATTATTTAAAACATAAATGACAATCTAATCTAAAAAGGAGATCTAATCTAAAATTAAAATCAAATCTAAGGTTTAAAATAATCATTTTTTTTTTACCTATAATATCAAAACCGAAACTAAATCATAATAATAATAAAAAATCTAAATAAGCCCCATATCCTGCAGAGGGGAAGGCGGCGGAGGGTTATGCTGGGACCGGGCGGCGTTAGCAGGGGCAGAGCAATGGTGGCCGCATCCGGCGGCACCACCGCCCGCTGCGGTTTAAGACCACGCAAAGGGGAAGGAGGGCGTGGGGTGGCCGACGCCGGTCGGCGGTGCCGCCCCACTGTGTATAACACAGTGGGTGAACCGCAGTCGCGCAGCCCCCCACATTGTTTCAGCATGCGCTGACGGATCTTGGGGGGGGTTTCGGCCCTCCCCAAAGGTATTATATTTTTTTTTATAAAAAACTTGATTCCGCCATGGGCGGTAAAACTTATCTTTTTTTTTAAATTTTTATTAATCCATTTTATTTAATAAGGGTTCCAAAAAGATATTGATTTAAATACCATCTAAAAAAAAGAATTAAAATATGATATAATTTGACTGGTGTAAAACTTAAAAAAAATCTCTGTATATATTAAAACAGCGAGCATTTAAAAACATATTTTTTTTAAAACATTTACGTGGTTGGAATCAATAATTCGTACTCCACCTTTTGGTGGAAGAAAGTTTAAAATTTGACCCCCTTTTTTTTTCGAAAATTACTCAAAATTTTTCTAAGTAAGAAAAATAATAATCCAATGCATAAGATCATAATAATTGATTTTCACATAAAATCTTCATAGAAAGAGAAACATTATACAATTTAGATATCATAAATCAACTAAATCTTTGCATTTACAAGTATAGGTTACAAGAAAATAATGAAAGATTACAATACCACTATTGGCCGTAATACAACTTGTAATAATGAAAATTCATAAACATCAAAGGTACAAACAATCTTTTTACAGTGGTTCTCATCTTCCATCAAAGGGTATCATGCATCTTCGATTCCCATCAGGTACCTGGAATCAAGGTAGAGTGAGGTTGACCATGGAGGCTCACCTCCCAACCTAGGCCTTTACAAAGCCACCCCCAAGCTTGGGGATCCATTCTGGAACAGGTCACAAATAGATACATCCAACAAACAGGAAGGAAGAGAGACTCAAGAAAGCAAGAAAACCCTCCCAACATAGGATTGAACAAGAGGAAGTATCTCCTAGAGATATTCCAGATAACAGGGGTAGTGGTAGACCTCACTGAAGGAGAAATCCATGATCACAAATAATATATGCAAGCCTCACATGGACTTGCCAAGGATCATCTTTACAAGATGCTATCCTGAAAAACCTCCTTATACCTCCTAAATGCCCTCAGGCCCATCTTGGCTTCATGGGTATCGTGTTACCCCAAGTT
>MU227080.1:721716-766232 GCA_018584345.1 Thuja plicata
AGTCCAAAAGATCCTCTAAAACTTACCCTGAAGTTAACCTACGAAATTCTAAGTCAAAGAAATTCTAGAAACTTCTAACCCTGGGGTAAGCATGGGTACTACTCAAAGATGACCTTAGTTAACCCTTCACTTACCTTGGTCTCCCTTTACTAGCCATGTCCATGATTAAATTACAACACTTGCCAAATTTTGCACATAAAAATTAAAACATTAGACATGACTTATGAACATGAACATTTACTAATTTAATAACATACATGAAAACCACGTTTACGAAATAAATACATAACAATGAGGTCTATATCTCTTTATATAGATAGGACCTTGGTAAGCACAGGTATATACATAGGTTCCAGAACTGGGTCCCCGATTTAGATCCATGGTCAACTTTTCCTGCACACTCAATGCACACATCAGTAGATCCAACACAACATGATATAAAACATAACATAACATCAATAATATGTGTAAGTATATAAATGACATTGTATTTAGAACTGAAATATCCTAGCATTGGTTTCCTAAACCAATTCATCATATTTCATTCATACATTTAGATCCATATAAAACATCAACATAAGCTGCAACTAAATCAGAACATAAACATCTCAAAAGTACCCTGATTACAAAATCAGGTGCTGAATATATAACATAGGATTCCACCGATCCTCAAAAGTACAAAAAGTCTCGCTGATAGTCAAAGCATAAACTACTGAAAGCATGAAACAAAATGGTAAACTATAATAGTCTAGTGTAGGCCTCACACACCCCGAGCATGCCTCTAAGATACTCAAAGGAATCCTTTAAAAAATATTTTTTAAATGTATCTGTTAGATGTTCCTTTGTGCTGATATACTCTGATCTAATCTCCTTCTTTCCTACCTTGTCTCTCAAGACATGATACTTAAGGGAAATATGTTTAGTCTTTGAATGCATTACTGGATTCTTTGATATGTTAACTATGCTAGTTTTATCACAATGGATAACCACTAGCTCATCAAAATTTATTCCAATGTCCTTCAACATTTGTTTCATCCAATCAATCTATGTGCAATTTATAGCAGAAGCAACATGGTCATATTCAGCAATAGACAGACCTATATAATCTTGCTTTTTTACTTAGCCAAGTAACTAATCTTTTCCCAAGAAAGAATGCACCACCACTTGTCTTTTTTCTGTCATCAATATTTCCTACCTAATCAAAATTAGTATAAACATGTAAATCAAAATTATTAGATTTCTTATACCATAAGTCATAATCCTATGTTCCTTTCAGATATCTAAATATTCTTTTCATAGTAGCAAGGTGTGTCTCTTTAGGATCCGCTTGGTATCTTGCCACAATTCCAACTGCATTAGCAATATCTGACCTAGTATGAGTCAGACATTGTAAGCCTCTAATAATAGATCGGTACTTTATCTAAAAAAAAATCTGATTTTCATCAGTATTAGTAATATTTTGACCACTAACCATAGATTTTCCAATACGTTTACAATCTTCCATTCCAAAATTTTTGAACATTTATTTTTAAGATTGTTTTTGTGAGAAATAAAAATACCAATCTTGTTCTAATTAATTTTCAATCCAAGGAAAAATTTCATCTCACCAATCATTGATATCTCAAATTAATTTTCCATTTCTTTAGAGAAATTTTAACTCATTTCATCATTTCCTCCAAAAATGATATCAACAAAAAATTCTACTATTACAATTCCATCTTCAATAGTTCTTAAGTACAAATTGATGTCTGCATTACCTTTTCTAAAGCCAAGATGAAGTATATAACTATCTAATATTGCATACCAAGATCTAGGTTCTTGTTGTTGGGATTAATGGGAAGTAGTACTGAGATGGGAGGGGTGAATTAGTACCTCTAAAACTTTTAACCGTTTTCACCTTTGATAATTAGTAAACAATCTTTACTGTATTATCAACCATTACTGATGTTCTTCTTATGCAAGTAATATTAATTCATAATCTTTAATTGTTTGCGACATGCATAGAAACATTCATGAAAGTAATAAACACATAAGAAAATAGATGATATCACAGAAAACTCTTGTTAGGAAGTAAATACTATGGTGCGGATGGCACCCAAAAAACTTCACTATCTGTACAATGGAAGGGAGCCAGTAAAGGCTTATAATTGATCATTTCTGATGATCTACCCTTTTAGGAGTATTAAAGTGGAGACCTATTAAGATCAACTCTGTTAAGAGCTTTACCAACACCAATTTAAGTGTGCACTCTATTAAAACATTTACTATAAGACTGTTAGGTCCACCTTTCACGAAAGGATTTCTTAAGTGTACTAGACTTGTTAGAATGAGTACAATATGTTTGAGCTGACTATATGCAATCTATAATTTCTGATCATATATCCATTAAAGCTCTCATAATATTAATATCACCTATAGTGATTGATTAATACCTTTTCTCTTCTTATTGGTAGCCCGTGTTCTTATTCTTCAAACTGATTTGATCTTTTTCTATCCTTCTGCATGAATTATCTCATCTGATCCGTAGGTGCTCTTAGTGGCTACAATCATCATCAAATAACAAAATGTTCAAAACAGATTGACCATCTATTTAAAGAAGTATTTGACCTATTCTAGAATCACGCATTACAAAGTTAACTCTAGATCCAAGGTTTACAACTTGACCTTGATCTTTAGTTTGCATGTTTTAAAATCAAATAAAATTTAATTAAAACAATAATAATTACATTTCTTCCTCCGCACATAATGGTTTTAAAACAAATCAAGAAGCTAAATATACAAATTCAGTGTTTTATCTGACGTGGAAAGTCAGATCCATTTTTTGTAGGATGTAACTGAATATCAATTCTTGGTCGTCGAGTTGAACTGAAAGTCTGTCAGTGTTCCTTTGTTGAAATGATCATTGGGTTCCCTTCATCTATCGGGTTCCTCTCTTTGTTGTTCCATTGTGTTTCACTGTTGTTACTCATCGGGTTCCTTTATCCTTTTGTCATCGGGTAACACTAAATACTATTTGTTGGGATGCTTTGAACTTGGCAGTATCGGGTAACCTTGGTGTCAGGTAGTGTTGTGCCCTGTCTATCGGTGTAGTGTAAACCAGTGGTGTAGATCATGTTTTTCCTTGTATATACTAATGGAAAAATATAATGCCTTCAATCTCCCCCTATGACATTAGTATCAAAAACTGATATGTGCATAATACTAAAGTGTTTAGTATGTACACCATGTCTATATCCTTGTTATTATATGACTCCCCCTAACTGTATGCATCATTATAGTATAAGTATATGTACATGTATACTTTCCTTTATACTATACATTCCATGTTCTTTTCTCTTTCAAATGTTTTACTATACACATCATTTCCTCCTTTCATTTCTCCTTACTTTTACTATGACTTTACATATCACTTCCCCCTTTAATTGAGACTCATGACAATAATGTACAACTTATAAGATGCCAAAAATGTGACAAAAATGTGTGACTTATAATGTGTCAAGAAAATGTGAGTGGGTGTTCTTGATGTCTACAAGCAATTTCTAACATTTTTCTTTCAGTAGTTCTAGTGCCATGTGCTCTAGCACTAACCGTGCATGCATATCATAAATGATGTCTAGGATAGACATTTCTGGGGTGGAAATTAGTTCTTTTTCCTCTGTCATATGTTTCTACCATAGTGAGAGTGTTGGTAAGAGTTGTTTTTGAAGCTCATTTACCTCATCTCTAAACTTTGTCTCTGTAATATGTATGTCTTGTCTCAATTTCCAAGCTTTCTTGAGCTGCTCATAGTGCAATTTTATTACCTCTTCACTATTCATGACACTTTGTTCACTTTTCTGAAGATCAACATCTATCTATGCTATCTTGTCGGTATACTCCTAGGTGAGTTTATCAAGCGTAGATTACTTTTGTATTAAGGTTATAGCTTCTGAGATTATTGGATCTATTGTGCTAACCAATTCAGAAAGCTTTACCTTTTGCAATGCCACTTCTTGGATTATCTTCTCTGCTAGCTTGAACTCATATTTCTATTCAAGTCTATCCTCCATAGCCTTCTTAGCATCTATGTTTTGAGATGTTATTGCATCTGTGAGAACCACTAATTGATCAAGCATTGAGGTCATTTGATCAACATCTATATCAGGTACTATTTGTTGAAGTATTCCTCTTGCTACTTTGAGTACCTTTTCCTCTTTTGTGTATTTTCTCAATTTGTCTTGCATTTCCTTCTTCTCACAAAGTCTTGCATACTTTGTCAATTCACTAGGATCCAATGTCCTGGGATCACAAACTAGAATCTCAATGATTTCATCCAGAGTTTCTGGATTCTTCTTCTTCTTCTTATTCTTCTTCTTCTTTGAGATTTGTGGGGATGTAGATGTATGAACTACCATTGCTAGTTCATTTTTCCTCTCTAAAGTGCTTGGTGAAGGCTTTGTTGAAGATTCTTCTTGTGTTTTCTGTCTGGGGTGCACCTGTCACTTTTGTGAAGATGTCTCTCCATCAACCTTGGGTTTCTCTGCAAATTTATTTTTCTTCTCCAACCCATCTTTCTTTTTTTCTTCACTCTTTTCTTTCTATGTGTCCTATTCTACCTTTTGTGCTTTATCTTCACTTTGATGAGTAAACTTATCTTTTTGATCATCTTTTGCAACTTGCTTTGCAGTTGTGTCCTTTGTGTCATCTTCGGTGTCTTTTAATTCTACATCACCGTTGTCCTTAGGTGTTCTTGTATCTTCCATAGTAGATCCATCATTACCCTCTAGTATATTGATTTCCTTCATTAATACATCGATATTTCTTTGAGTGCTAGCTTGTGTTGTATCTAGAGTGGTTTCCTGCTCATCGGTTTGATCTTTTTGAGCAGTGACATCTTCATCTTTTTGAATGTGCTCTGCAGGGTCTGTTTTTCTCGTGTCAATGACTGAAGTGTCTAGCCATACTTCATCAAGAACATCCATGTATTTATTGGCTTGGGTCTCCATTTTTTGTTTCTTTATCTAATCTTTAAGTGATATGAATATAATATCATCTTCTTTTTGAGGATCTTTATCAGAGTCATAATGTGTGATGTCTTGAATGTCAAGATCATCCATGACTTTGTCCAAATCAATTTGTTAAATATCTTCAACATTGTCCAAAGCAATGTGCTAAGGACATGCCTTATCTTTCTCCTCCTCTCTATGAGGTGTGTCGGTGAGAAGTAACTGTTCCTCATGAATTTTTGACTCCATAGATAGATCTAGGAGTTGTCTCCATTTCATCTCAGTCATTGTATCGAACCCTATAAACGTATCCTCTAGCACTTTTTAAGCTCTTATTTTGGCTACAAATTTTCTTGAGTGTTTCTTTATTATTTCTTTGATTTCTTCTATCTTACATTTCAGGGGCATAAGTGCGACAAGTACCCTCTCCCTTGCTTCTCTTTCAGTTTGTAGAGCATATGACCATTGTTGAGATATTTTGTTACTAGCTCTTTGGGTATTTGATTGATAAATTAAGATGTTACATATTTGAATTTTACCATTGACCTAAAGATTGCCTCTTGTATCTTATTTGGTCCTCTGGTTTAAGTGTACCCCATTGTCTTATTTTCTTATCATACATGGTGCTATATGCAACAATACATTCAACAACCTCATCAATTGTTTGATTTCTAAAATTCTTCTTCATTACATCAGGCTCATCCTCTTTAGAATCCTCAATGTCAGCTTTAGTCCTGACCATTCTTTTTCTCCTCTTAGTTGGTGTTTGTTTCTCTATTTGTTGCTTTGTTTTCTTTGTTTGGTGCTTCCTCTTATAGGTCCTTACTTGAGATTTCTTAAGAGGTGTGGTATCAGTCTTAGTAGTTTGACTCCTTTTCCTTTGTATCTTTGTAGGAGGTGGAGGTGTATCAAACTCAGTTGCCTCAGAATCTGATTTCTGCTCATCTTGCCCTTCACCGATGGTACCCTGTTCATCGGTTTCCTGAGTTTGTTCTTGTTCCTCCTCATTAATCGATATAATATTTTTAAGATTCTTTACCATATTCTTCTTCTTGATGACTATCTTTTTAATTTCTAGGCCTCTTTTTATCTTTGACCTAGCCTCTTCATAACTGCCAAACCTTGGTTGTTTGTTGTCAATTGGCTCATTGATCAATGCATCAATAGCATTGGTTGCTTTATCTATGTTGATTTCATAATCAAGAGGGGCTAACCAAAATATCCTTGGTACAACCAGTTTAATGTGGGTGAAGTCTATATCCACCATAAAACATATCTCATCCCTATGTTTTTCAATCATTTGCTCAGGGATTCTTACTATTTCCATCATCTTTTCCTTGAATTCAAGGAAGTATGTAGTCATAACTAAATCAAAATTATTTCCTAGTGACTTAATAAGTTCACTAATCTATAATGTCACTAGTTTTGTTGTATCCCATTTCACTTTTCCTACTGAAGGAGAGTATTCTTGAAATTTAAAAAATATACACATGATAAGTAAGCCAAACTTACATGTGTTAGTCTTTGTAGACCTTATTGTGTTCATGTTCTCATCAAGTTGCTTTAGAAGAATCTCACATGGATCCATCTGAATTCCCTTTGTCACTATTTTGTAAGTTGTTCTTACTGATGTTGACGATATGTTGTTCATCTTGCTTGCCTAAAAGATCTTGTAACCAATCACACATGCAACGAACCTCAGTTCCTTGTCGGTGATGGTGTTCACTTTAAGACCTCTGTTATCCAATTCAGCTTTTGTGAGATTTTCAACTTTTGGCCTGGAAGGATGCTTGTGAGCCTTAGGCTTGTTGGTTATTGGATAACCAGTGATAGAATGAAGGAAACCCTTAGTGATTTTCTTGTGTTGATCTAACCATAGCTTCTAATCATGCATTCTACTAAGTACCAACATGATAAAGTCAGTTTTGAAGTCCCTTGGGAAATATAGGTCATTTGTGATTCCCTTTACTTACAGATGCTTATGTTCATCTTTTAGGTTTCCTTCTACATCACAAAGCTTATTGTAAGCTTCATCCATCTCCAGATCACTTATTTCAATGATCTTGCAGTGAATGTAGGACCTTACTTCCTCTATTAGCAAAACCCTAGGTGGAATCTTAGAAAATGCATCGATTTCATCAGGCTGCGATGCAATCTCCAGGCATATCTTATACTTGGGCTCTACAGAGGTGTTGTTCTTAATTAACCTAACCATATTCTTATTTTCATTTTTGATCTTTATGGTTCTTGAGGTGGTTGCCATCATTTTTCAAACTTTAGGGCTTTCTTGAAATTTTAGGGCTATCTTGAAAATAATGACAGATTTCTTTGGTGCCCTCGGTACTTACTTCAATCTGTGATACTAGTGAGTGATCTATTTGTGGTGCACTGGATTGAGTTGAGGTCACTCTACTGAATGCTCTTTTATCACTCTAGTTTTTCTCTTCTTTTTCTCTTGAAAATTGCAACGGCAAAATGAAGTGCTCCCATCGAGTATTTATAGACTTTTGCCCTAAGTCTGTCATAAATTCTTAATGACTCGTCGGGACACGAGGATGGAGTTCATCATGAAAACTTTCAAAATCATTGTTGGGGTTGTCAGGATGCTTGGGATGGCTATTAATATTTTTTCTTTGACCGACAAATATTAGTGTTCTGTCATGACAAATTTATAACTTTTCTTCCTTACCGACAGGTGGCGGGTTACATTAGCAACTTAGCCATTTTATGTGTTGACCAGCAATGCTTAGTAAGTGTAGACATCTCATCCTTTATATTCAGTGATGATTTTCGGTATGTGTTTACCGATGGGATTGTTTTCTCAGAATTGTAACAAGTAACATAATATGCATCTTTATTTCTGTAGATTTTGACTATGTATCAATTTGTATAATGGAAATGATGAAAAATATGACTTGGTGTAGTGCAGTTCCATACTTACTTATTCTGCTTAAGTGGGGGTGGTAATGTCACCATATCCATTGAATGGGGTGTCACCATTTGCATTGCTTGGTCTAGCTTCATCATTGCTTGAAGATTTTCTCCATATTTTGTCTCTAGCTCTCCGAATATCTTCAATGGTGTTTCCATTGGGATATATGCTTGTCTCTATCATTCGGTCTTTACAGTCTTTCTTGATATGACCAACTTTATGATAGTATAAGCATGCCATTCTGGGGTTTATCTAGCCTCTAGACCTTTTGGTCCATGCCCTCATGCAGTTTACAACAATGTGATCATATCTACCACATGTTGTATAGTTTTTCCAAGTATTGTAGTCCCATACATATTGATTACCGATTCTCTTTGGTTGATAGGGAGTTTCTTGAACTTTAGGATTCCATGCTTGCCTTTTCTTTTTCCAACATTCAAGACTTGTGTACCCATTCATCTTGCATGTAGGATAGTATTTGTCCATGTAGGTTTCCTTCTCTGGTTGTTCCATTTTAGACTTACATTCATATGCTTTATGTCCTTTCTTGTTACATTTATAACAGAATCCTATGAATGAAGATGTAGATTTAGGAATACCTTTCATTTTGCGTCTGCACACATTTGATGTGTGGCCTTTCTTTCCATAGTGTTTTCATGTCAGCTTTCTTGGTCTTGGATTTTCATAGACATTCTTTGGATTGGCTTGATTTGATGATTCTCCACTTTTGGTAAAGCCTAGACCATTGTTGTTGTTGACTCTTCATTGTCCTTCAAGAAAATCATCAATTTTTTATTGCTCTCTTCCCCTTCTGATAAATTCATTATGTTGTTGCTAAACTCTAACCTCATTCTTTAGTTTTTCATTCTCTTCTCTTAGTTCACCGATAGCCTATACTCTTTCAAGGAGTTCTATATTCATTCTATTTTCTTCTTGACTCATAATAATAATAATCTGATTTGTAATCTCATGGTGATGTTCAACATGTCTTTGAATTTCTAACTCCTTCTCTTGTAGTTTCTCTGTAATCTTCCTTATGTCATCAATAGCTAGTGTTCTTTCTATTTCATCTTGTCTAGCAGAACTCATCACATTAATCATTCTTACCATCTAGGATTCTTGACCAATTTGTAGCATCTTTAAATTCTCTGTCAGATGATGATTGATATCCTTCAGATTTGTGATGTTCTATTCTAATGTATCTGATGCATTACTTGTATTTGATCCTGAAGATTCAAATAAATATGGAATCTCTTCTTCTTGATAATATTTTTCATTGCTCTAATTTTCCATACCTTTTCTCTCATCCAACATCTCTCTCATCTTGATTCTCACTTCTTTATACTATTCATAGAACATCTGTATCTCAACATTTTTATTCTCAATATTCTTATCAATTTTGTACTTCTCCATTGTATGATCTTTTATCTTAAGATTTTAATCTTTCCAAGAAGAGACTTAGCTCTGATACCAATTGTTGGGATTAATGGGAAGTAGTACTAAGAGGGGAGGGGTGAATCAGTACCTCTAAAACTTTTAACCCTTTTGACCTTTGATCATTAGTAAACAATCTTTACTATATTACCGACGATTACTAATGTTCTTCTTATACAAGTAATATTAGTTCATAATCTTTAATTGTTTGCAACATTCATAGAAACATTCCTAAAAGTAATAAACACATAACACAATTTATGATATCATAGAAAACACCTGTTAGGAAGTAAAAACTACGGTGGGGATGGAACCCAAAAAACTTTACTATCTGTAGAATGGAAGGGAGCTGGTAAAGTCTTACAATTGATCACTTCTGATGGTATACCCTGTTAGGAGTATTAAAGTTGAGACCTAGGAAGATCTAATCTGTTAAGAGCTTTTGCAAAACTGATTTAAGTGTGCACTCGGTTAAGAGATTTACAATAGGACTATTAGGTCCACCTTTCTTGAAAGGATTTCTTAAGTGTACTACACTTGTTAGAATGAGTACAATATGTTTGACCTGATTGTATGCAATCTATAATTTCTGATCACAGATCCATTAAAGCTCTCATAATATGAATATCACCTATAGTGATTGATTAATACCTTTTCTCTTCTCATCGGTAGCCTATGTTCTTGTTCTGTAAACTGATTAGATCCTTTTCTATCCTTCTGCATGAATTCTCTCATCTGATCCTTAGATGCTCTCAATGGCTACAATCATCATTGAACAAAAATATGTTCACAATAGATTGAGTATTTATTTATAGAATTATTTGACCTATTCTAGAATCACGCATTACAAAGTTAACTCTAGATCCAAGGTTTACAACTTGACCTTGATCTTTAGTTTTCATTTTTTAAATCAATTAAACTAATTAAAACAATAATAATTACATTTCTTCCTTTGCACATAATAGTTTTAAAACAAATCAAGAAGCTAAATATAAAAATTTAGTGTTTTATCTTACATGGAAAGTAAGATCCACTTTTTGCGGGATGTAACTGACTGTCGGTTCTTGGTCATCGGGTTGAATTGAAAGTCTATCGGTGTTCCTTTGTTGAATTGATCATTACATTCCCTTCATCTCTCGGGTTCCTCTATTTTTTGTTCCATCGGGTTGCACTGTTGTTACTCATTGGGTTCCTTTATCCTTTTTGTCATCAAATAACACTGAATAGTTTTTGTCAGGATGCTTTGAACTTGGAAATATCAAGTAAACATGGCGTCAGGTAGTGTTGTGCCCTATCTGTCAGTGTAGTGTAAACCGATGGTGTAGATCATGTTTTTCCTGGTATATACTAATGGAAAAATATAATGCCTTCACCTGTTTAAGTCCATACAAATCTTTCTTCAACTTGCAAACCATGTCCTCATCCTCTGCCAAAGGAACTCCATCAGTTTGATCAATATATATTTCCTCTTCTAGAACTACATTTAGAAATAATCAAGAAATAAGAAAGAAATAATCTTTGTGTGCAACATAAGAAAGAAATAATCTTACTACTTCCAACGTAGCAACATGAGAAAATGCTTCTTCAAAGTCTATGCCTTCTTGTTGCTAGTAGCCTTTACAAACTATTCTTGTCTTATTTCTTACAACCATTCCCTCTTCATTTATCTTATTTATGAAAACCCACTAAGCTCCTATAACATTCTTATCTTTAGATCTAGGAACCAGTTCCCAAGTTTTATTCTTCTTTATCTATTCTAATTCTTCCTACATAGCTTTATTCCATGATTTATCTCTACACGCCTCATCAATATATTTTGGTTCAACTTGAGAAATCAAACAAATTTTATCTCTTAATCTCAATCTTGTCATCATTCTTCTATTTGCATGTCCAATAATTTGATTTTCAAGATGGTTTTTCTTAAGATACCATGGAATCTTAGGGTTTTCAGTAGGATCATTTGAGTCATCTTGACATACCTCAATCTCACATCCAATCTCAAAAGGTTCTTTTTGATCTTCAGTAACCTCCTTTATCTCTATAGTATGCTTACAGTAATATATTCTCTCTTGAATTTAGAAATTTTCATCTATGCCCAAATTAATACTTTCAATCATCATCCTCAATCTCAGATTGAAACATTTATAATATTTTATTTTAGTGGAATAACCAAGGAATATCCCTTCATCACTTCTAGAATCAAAATTTCCTATCTTGTCATCTCTTTTGATATAACATTTACTACCAAATATTATGAAATATTTCATAATAGGAGTATGATTTAACCATAATTCATAAGGAGTCTTACATGTACCTTCTCTAATTTGAATTTTTTTCAAGGTATACACGTAACAGTACCAACTACTTCTCTCCAATGAATATGTGATACATTTCCTTCTAGCAACATAGTTCTAGCAGCATCTGATATTGATCTGTTTCTTTTCTCTTCTATCCCATTCTATTTTGGTGTTCTAGGACCATATGTATGTCTATATATTCCATGTTCTTTAGAGTAGGTATTGAACAAGTCTAAAGTAAACTCACCACCTCTATATGATCTCAAACATTTTATATTTAAGCCTGATTCATTCTAAACTTTTTGTTTGAATATATTGAATTTTTTAAACGCCTCGAATTTCTATCTTAGATATGTAACCCACATTATCCTTGAAAATTCATCAACAAAAAGTATATAATAAATTTCACCATAGTAAGATACTTTTCTTGTAGGACCACATAGATCTATATGTACAAGATCCAACTCTCCTTTCGCTGAGTAAGATTTTCTTTTAAAACTGCTTCTAGTCTTCTTCCCCATTACACATTCTCTACACATGGTGTTAGTTGGTTTCAAATCTTTGGTAGGTCTCTAACTACATTAGTCATACTTGCCTCCACAATATTATCCAAATTAACATGACAAAATCTTCTATTCTATAACCAATTGTAATATACCTTCTCAACAAAACAACAAGCCTTGGATGTATTCAATTCAAATACATTACCTCTAGATTTAGTACAAGATGTGATAAAGTATTCTGACTTACTTCTAATAGAGAATTTCCCATTGATGAATTTCAATTGATAACCTTTGTCCACTAGCTATCCAACACTCAACATATTATGCTTAAGTTCATCAACAAGTAATACATTATCAGTATTGATCTTTCCATCCAAAGAAATATATCAAACTCCAATGATATACTTTAGAGTATTGTCATCAAATATCACAACACCACCATCATACTTATTTAGTTTAACAAAATTATTTCTATCTCCGTTCATATGGTGTGAACAACCATTGTCTATGACCCATTCACATTTATTTTCAACATGTGACACTAATGCTCTTTCTTCATGAATAGGTTTATCATCCTTGATATCAATAAATCCAATATCATAATAATCAATATCATCATCATCAAAAAAACCTTCACTAGCATAGTAACATTCCTTATCCTTTGAATACTTAGGTTTATAAAACTTAGATTTACACTTTGGAACCCTTGTAGGACATCTATATGCCAAATGACCTATCTTATGGCATGAGAAATATTTCAGAGAAAATTTCCTTCAAACTTACCCTTACCTCTGTTTTTTCTTCTAGCAGTCAAGGCCACAATTTCATCTAAATTTCTTTCTTCTTCATGTATATGTTCCCATTCATAAACATATTCACCAAGCTCTTCTCTCAAGTCACTATTGTTGGTGCTCACAATTCCTGATAATTTTTTTTTAATTTTTATGCATAGTTGCCTTGAATGTTGTCTCAACTTTAGGTTATGAATCTCCCATCTTTGTAGCCTCAAAAGTAGTTAATTTTGCAATCAACATCTCTATATTAAACTTCGCTGTCAAAGGTATGATCTCTTCTATAGCTTCCACTTTAGTCTTGTAAACATGTGTCAAAGATCTAAGAATTTTTTCAATCACTTATGCCTCACTGTATGTGCCTCTAGATTTTTTGATCCCAATAAAAACCTTAGTAACTCTCTATACATATCCTCTAATATCTTCATCCTCTAGTTTTCATATTTTCCATCCTTCTCTTTCAGTTCTGTAACTTCGTCTATTTAGTAAACTTATCTCCTTCATATAGTGCTTCCAATCTTGTACAAATTTCATGTGCAAAATCTAAATCTTTAACCTTAGTGAATTCAACTTCGGAGAGCACTAATCAGTGCTTCCCTTGCATCCATGTTATATGAAAAATATAAATTATTTTCATCATTAGTAGCCTTATCCAGTTCATCCTCTACATTCATATGTACATTATTCTTTGTATTCATCTAGTAGTCGATTCCAAAGTATAGCAAATGTGTTCTCATCTTGTTCATCCAACTGTCAAAGTTTTCAGGATCAAACTTTGGACTATCCTTCCTATAGTATGCCATCTTCAAGATCACCTCAAGCTATTAATATTTTTGTCTAAGGACCATTAGTTTTGATAGCAATGGTTAGGAATAAAAATACACCAACACAATTGAGAGGGG
Organism: Thuja plicata; assembly: GCA_018584345.1. Lineage (NCBI taxonomy): Eukaryota > Viridiplantae > Streptophyta > Pinopsida > Cupressales > Cupressaceae > Thuja > Thuja plicata. Next base: position 735,561 of record MU227080.1, read on the forward strand.
GGGGGAGAATTAGTTGTGAGGCAAATTATTAAAAATTAAACTTTATAATCAAATATTTAATCCAAATGATAACACAATAAATGCCAATGCAATAAAACAATCCTATATTGTCAAGGAAACCCTGTTAAAGGTAAAACCCCAGTGTAATTAGCGCCCACAAATGTTGTACTAAGAGTATAGTATCCTTGTTTAAATATTTAGCCATGTTAGGATATTATTGATGCTTTATTATACATAGTCCCTATTAAAGGATAAACCGTTTTAGGAGTCAAGAGTAACAATGGGCTTACTACCTAGGCACACTTTCTAAAGAAGGTTAAATCCACCCCCATGACTTACAGTATGAAATACAAGTGTATATCAGAAATATAAAATCTAGTAAACAGTTTGATAGAAAATATATTTGCTTGGTTAGTTCCAGTGAAGTAACATAATCACAAACTCTACTGTACATCTAGCAGACTTAACACAAACTAGCTTGCAGCTTCCACACTTCATTGTCTCTTCCATAATCACATACATAATATTTCTAAAAAGAACAGCTCACTCATATATACACATATTATAAAAATTAATTAGGTCAGCCAATTAGGCTCTCCCAATATACAAATAATTATTTAATCCCTTGATAAGATACACACTGTACCTATAAATAGTAAACATCAATTACAATTCATCAATTATAATCCAAGATTTGTAATCCACGCTCGCAATCCATAATACACACATCTCTGAAGTCATCCCTAAATAAGTCTCCTCCAAAACACATGCCATAGCTAATGTGACCAAGAGTCTTGAAACCCAATAAGCATAAAAAATATTACATAACATGTCTTCTTCCATCCCTTAAGCTTACATAACCTAAATCTGTATGCCTCATAAGTTGTACTCAAAACACAGTGACTAACTCTGTCAAAGATCAATATCACAGTCCAGTCCCTAGTATTCACTAAAACATTTGTAAATCATCTAGTAGACAATATTAAGCTGTGCAACCTTAGGAATAAGATCACTACATATCCCTGTATATGTCACCACCTTCTCTCATTTTGAATCAACCATACAGTACCAGTTCACTTCTATCAGTCCTCAAGTAATATTAATTACCAGTCTGTTCTACATCCATAGAAACATCTGTTGACATTAGTGACAAAACATGAATGCTAAGAACATCATCAACAACCAATTCCAACAATATTTGTGTTTTTTTTATGCCATTCATGTTGTGGGTGGTGGTGAGGAATTTGAAAGGGTCACATTGTTGTGCTGGTGTGAGGAATTTGAAAACCTTCTTTTTCCTTACAATGTTACTTTAGATGGCCTCTTATAGGGGTTGAATGCCACTATAGGGTTACGCCTTTCAGTGTAAATATAATATTAATTATTATAAATATATTATTATATAAAAAAATATAATAATAATTATATCGAGATAATTATTATAACTATTATAATTATTATTGTAATAAATTTTATGATTCTTCAAATAAAAATAAAATGAAGTAAAAAATATAAATAAAGCATAGTAATCCTTAAATAATTCATAAATAAAATAGAATTTAGGGTTTAGGGGGAAGGAATAAATTATTTAAGAATTAGGGTATAGGGATTATATTTATGGGGTTTAGAGAGGGAGAGAGAAGGGCATTGTGAAAGTGAGTACATGTGTTTAAGAAATAAAAATGTACCTAATTTGTTTTAAAACAATTCTAAAGTTCCTATAATAGAATAATTAAAAATGCCAAAACTGAAACATACATTTACCCAATTAAATAATTTTTAAGTTTTTCTATATAGTTTTCCACTCATTTTATAAATTGCTTTAATATTTAGATCTCTCTCTCTCTCTCTCTCTCTCTCTCTCTCTCTCTCTCTCTCTCTCTCTGTATAGTATAAGTATAATTTTAGATTCAGCTATTAGTTTCTATTTTACATGCACTTGTAATGTACTATTACTTAATTATTAACACTTAACACATGTTACCCCTAGATGCCCACACATGATAGGGATGCACATGGGGGTTAGGATGTAGGTGAGGTTAAGGAACCTGATGTTTCTACACACCCTATTCCACCTCATACTCCAAATATTATGAGCATTTTTCAGACTTATCTGATAAAGGTTGACTGACTTCAAGAGGCCAACAATAGATCTAATGGGTTGTATAGAGACATTTGCAGTACTATATTGACGAGTTTGAAGGACTTGAGTGTGGGATTGAGATCTAACTATTAATTTACACCATAGTTTATTGACACTATTTTTTGAGAGTTGAGAATTGAGGTCTTGGGTGATGTATACTTAGAGACGGTCAAGAAATGTGTCCATAAGTATATCATCAAATCAGAGGTCTTAACATATTATGATGGTATGATGCAAGAACATCCTAGGGTAGTTGGCTATCCTTCATGTTGGAGTGCTTTGACCTTGTGTTGGAGAAATCGGTTGGTATGGTGTTGCTCAGTTGCAGTGTTGGCCAAGGAATTTCGTCGCCAAATGGAGGCTTGGTCCCTGAAGGGAGCTCATTCACTGAAGAAATTAGAAACCTCTGGTGCTCAACATGTGTTGGTTTCTGATGCTCAATAGTTTCTAGACACTCGGTAGTGTGGCATGCTGACTAGTCTTCTTGCAGATTTGGGAGGTCGACCTGATGCATTAGATTTATGTAGCATGTGATTCTGATGTGGATTGATCATGGGGATGGTTGTGGACATATTTGGGTCTTGGATCGTTATCCTATGTGCATTTAGGGGATTGTATATACTATGTTTTAGGTTGACTTGTGGCTTGAATATGTATTTAATGGAAGGGTTTAGTTGCAACATGCTAAATTTTGTGGTTGTGCTAGTATTTAAGGGGGGTCTAGGGTATAGTTATGGGAGATTGTAATAATCAAGTAGAAGAGAGGTGTAGATTTGAGAAGAGCTAGTAGCTAAGTGTGGGCTCGAAAAAAAAGTAGGTTTCTTGGTTGCTTGCAAGCACAAGTTTAGATTCTTTTTGGTGTTTCTTCCAGATTGTCGTTGCTTATTGTTTTAGATATGGCTAGCTAGGGCTAGGTTTGATTTGGATCTTGAGGGATCTTGTAGAACTATTATTTTATTTGTAATTGGTCGTAACTGGGATGGCCTTACAACCTGACAAATTGCATGTAATCAGTTGTTTTATGAATAATATTTGAGATTGTTATCAGATCTTGGTTTCCTATTGTGATTCCATTGTGTGGTTGTTTAGTTGGGGGCTTGTACATATCCTTTGGATATTCTTCTTCCTTGCACTATGTTAGGTGGTATTAGAGATTGAAGTTCCTGTTTGTGTGGACAAATTGTCGTGGGTAAGGCAGTTTGAACCAAGACCTTGCATTGGAAAGTTGGTGATTTGTTGTAGACATTTTTTTGAAGATCTTGGAAGATGCCTCCAAGAAGATTGGACCCTACAGAAATTGAAGATCTTTATGATGTTGTAGAGTCTAGGATTATAGAGAAGGTTAAAGCAAATTTCAGATCTGAGATGGACTTGATGAAGAATGCCACGATCATTGAGATCATAAGGTTTATGACTGGCGTACCTCCAAATATGAGCACTGAGGATAGCTATGAGGAAGTTGTTGAAGACTTTAAAGCTATTGGATCTAGTAGAGAGTATAAAACTGATCATGTGGAAAGATTTATGGTATCTAACAGAGTTGGTTGGTTGGAAATATTTGACACTCGACTGAAGTTGAAGCACAAGATGGGTGTTTCTAATTTATAAGGTACTCTGAATCCTGAAGACTTGATTGATTGGATTGGTGAATTGTAACACTAATTTGAGTTAGAGGATATTTAATATCCACTCTGATTAATATTGGCATAGACTAAGCTATAAGGACATGCTGCTCTTTGGTGGAAATATTGCAGTAAAAGAGATAAGAAAAAGGAGAACTGAAGATCACTAGATGGATATTTATGGTGACTAAGTTAAAGGCTAAGTTCATACTTACTAACTATGAACTTGAGTCATTTAAGAGGTTGCAAAATATAAAATAGAAGGATTTGTCTATAAAGGATTATACTGAGGAGTTCTATAAGTTGACTATTTGGTCTGGGCATAGGGAACTTTCCAAGGAGAAGGTAGCTCGGTATGTTAATGGTTTGAGATTCAATATTCAAGATGAGATTGGCATGTTGAAGATTGATTCGGTGGAGGATGATTATTAGTAAGATCTGAAGGTAGAAGATAAGTTGAAAACAAAACATCAAGTTGGATCCCGAGGGAAGGAGAAATTGGATTACTCTGCCAAGGATAAGACCACTCCTGAAGATGAACCAAAACCTATTGAGAAGAGGAAGATGAGGGATAGGGTTTCCTTTAAGGGTACTTGTGTTCATTGTGGTGAAGGACATAGAGATTTTGAATGTTCCTAGGAGACTGGTGATCGAGGAGATGTTGTGGGGAATGCGACTGACAACTTGGTGAATGAACCTAAACAAGGAAGAAACAGTTTGCTGGCTCGGTGAGAACTGTTTGGTAAGAGAGTAATGGAACCTTGTTAAGGGAGTAATTTCTTTAGGACTCATTGTAAGTGTGTTGGTAAAATATTCAATGTCATCGTGGGTGGTGGTAGTATTGATAACCTTGTAGCACAGGAGATGGTTCAGAAACTTGGTTTGAAAAGAGTGAGACATCCTTATCCTTATAGGATTGGTTGGTTCCAAGATGTACATGCCTTGGAAGTGAGGGAGAAATGTCTTGTTGACTTTTAGATTGACCAACATAAGGATCATGTGTTGTGTGATATTGTCGACATGGGTAGTTGTCACATATTGCTCAATGGACCTTGGCTATATGATTTCAGGGTTGTGCATGATTGTGTCAAGAATTCATTTTTTGTCAAGAAGGATAGCAGGAAGCTTTCACTAATGCCTTTACAGAATGAATATCTTGGTAGGAGGAACCTGAGATTTGGGAGTCAATTTGATATTAAGGATTTTGAAAGGAGTAGAGATTAGTATGAGGAAGAGACTCGTGGATGGTCAAGCAAAGACTTGAGAAGGAAAAGAAAGTAGAAGTGGATGCAGGGTAAGAGTGTTGAAGACTTCAAGGACATGTATGTGAAGAATGAGTTTAGTGTTTTTGTGTTGAATCCCATAAGATGTTCTTCCAGACTTTAAGAACATATTTTTCTCACATGGGGTGTCTGATCTAGGAGCATCTTGGGTTATTTGGAAATCCTTCATGTTGGAGTTCTTTGACCTTGTGTTGGAAAACTAGGTTGCTATGGTTTTGCTTGGTTGTAGTTTTGGCCAAGGAATTTTCTCACTGAAGGGAGGCTAAGTCACTGAAGGGATCTTAGTCTTTGACAAACTTAGCAACCTCTAGTGCTCAGCATGTGTTGTTTCTAATGCTTGACAGTGTATGACACTCGGTAGTGTGGTATGTTGACTGGTGTTCTTACAAATTTGGGAGGCCGACCTGGTGCATTTGATTTGTTTAGCATGTGATTGTGATGTGAATTGATCATGGGGATATGTGTGGTCATATTTGGGTCTTGGATCATTATCATATGTGCATTTAGTGGATTGTAATGGTTGATTGGGTCATTTATTATTTGTGGCAGGCCAACTTGTTGCTTGACTATTTATTTAATGTAAGGGTTTATTTGCAACAATTTGACTTGTGGTCATGCTAGTATTTAAGGGGGGTCTAGGGTAGAGTTTTGGGAGGTTGTAAGCATGGATTAGAATAGAGGTGTGGATTTTAGCAGAGCTAGTAGCTAAGTGTGGGCTTCAAAAATAAGAAGGTTGATTGGTTACTCGCGAGTACAAGTTTAGATTCTTCTTAGTTTTTCTTCTAGATTGTTGTGCCCTATTGTTGCAGATCTGGCTAGCTAGGGTTAGGATTTAGTTGGATTTTGAGGGATCTTTCCAAACTATTATTTTCTTTGTAATAGGACATAATGGTGCAGGAGCACCTAGGACATCTCTTAAGGTCCTATGTTTTTGTTTTGGCTTGTACTGAACCTAGCCAAGTGAGGAGTGTTTTGAGAGACAGTTGAAGGTCTTGTGTGTGTGTTTTAAAGGGTCTAGGTCATACTTAATCTAAAATAGAGTACTTTTTTTGTTCATTAATTATATTGGCTTTAGGTTTGTTGTAAGGCTTAAATTTGGATTTTGAGCCAAAGGACTGAAAATTATTAGGAAAGATTGTAATTAACCCTAAAATTTCTTCTATGATTATTTTCCATCATTATATGAACTTTAGAGATCATTTGAATAGGTTAGAAGTAAATTTGCAAATATTGTCAAAATGTTGTCATGACAACATTTGGAACTTTGCAAACTTGCCTGGAAACATTGTCCAAACGAAGAAAAAATCAATGTTTTAGGGAATGATAAGTATCTTAAACATATACACATGTGAGGGAAATGTATAAAATCCCTAAGGAGCCCATATCCTGAGGTTAGAATTTTTTTTAAAGAAATACAAGATAAGTACTTTTGCACTGTATCTCTTCTTTTCTGAATAGTTTGTACATTTTTCATTGCAAGTATATTTTAATGGATTGAATCCACTCTCTTCATGTCAGATTCTTGTAGTGAGATTTTTTTTCTTTCATTGTGCATTGGTTTGAACTTTTTTTCTTTACATTAGTTTAGGTTTGTAAATATCTAGTCTCTGGTCTATCCTGGACTCTAGTGTGAAAAAATTTCTTTGACACGAAACCCTATAGTGGAATCATCACAACCTTTAGGGAAATGTTAGGGGAGCCTATGTAAACTTTACATATGGAGGGAGAGGGCCAGGAAGTTAATTTTTCTTTTTTTGTGAGCAAGCCCTTGGCGAGTCTAGAGCAACCCGACTAGGTGTTTGCAAGTGTTAATTGGTGTTTGATTATAGGGGTTTGATTGATTTGGTGAAACAAAGTGGTTGTGAGGTGTCTTTAGGTTTGTGTAGAGACCCTTGAGGAAGATTGGCACTTGCATAATTCATTTGAAGACATTTTGAATCCTAAATAAGTTGACTGGTTTAAAGAGAGCCTATTAGCCCTAGAAGCCTTTAACTATAAGAATCACATGTAGAGATGACTTGGGGAAGGAAGACCTCAAAAATATTGAATAACTCCATAAAGGGTGTCTAAATCTAAAAATTTTTTATTGGGTTGTTTGGAAATTTTTTCCAAGATTGAAAAAAAACTAGTGAAATAGGACTAATAGACCTAATAAGCCTAGTAGACAAGATTTAACCAAGAATCTTGAAATCGATGTTCAGGAAATTGATAGAAAAAGATAAGGGGATAAAGTTGAGGTTGTAGAAGGTGTGGGAAGATATTTAACCCCATGCAAACACTATCTAATTAAGCAAGAAAAGCATTTGGATGGATCCAAGGAGTTGAGAAGGGACAATTACAACATTGATAGTTACCCTAGTGAAGCACTCATGGATGCCACCTTGTGAAGGGGTATTGAAGAAGTCCTAAACTAGATAGAGGTGGGATTACAAGATCCTAGGATTTAGGGTCTTGGAAGGATTGGGAATAGCAAGGGTCCTCATCAAGGAGTACAAGCACACTAGAGAGTATCTATTAGATTGGTATCAGAGACAATAAGATTGGGCTTGTGGGTTGATGTTACAACTAGAGGAATCAGTTGGAGAATTGACAATGGTGAGTAATGCAGAATTAGCCAAGAAGGTGGATGAGAAAGAAGATTAGAAAAAATCACTCAGAGAAAGATTGGCTCAGTTGGGGTAGAAGCTAGATTAGGTAGATGAAAATATTTAAGAAGTCAAGGATAAGATAGAAGGAAAGAGTAAGGAAGTGGCTCTAGAGGATGAGATCCTTGAGCGAGACCTTTTCTTGACTAAGGAACCATTCCTCAAAGCATTGATACCCATATTTAGTGGGAAAATGGAACCAGAAGTGGTGTTTGATTGGATTGAGGGGCTTGAGAATCACTTTGAATGTGATGGAATAAGTGAAGCCCAAAAGGTGAAAGTAGAGAAAGCCAGACTCAGAGGATCTTCCCTCACTTGGTGGAATTTTTTCAAAGATGAGAGGGAGAAAGAAGGGAAGAGGCCATAGATACATGGAAGGCTATGGTGGAAAAGGTTAGAGAACCCTATGTAACAGAGAAAAATGAAATTGAGTTGCATAAGAAAAGACACAGTCTTAGGCAAAAAGAGTTAGATGTTAACTCTTATACTTAAGAGTTCCAAATATTGTGCATGAGGTATAGAGTGGAGGAAGATGAGAGTATGAAGGTAGCTAGATATCTGAATGGCTTAAAGTGGACTATCAAATATGAACTTAGTCTCCCGACTCCTACCATAGAGTAGAGATGCCATAAATTAGTGGTTAAAGCGTAAGAGAAACTAAGGAAGAAGCAAGACTCAAAAAATAGTAGAGGAAGAGGAAGAGATAAAGATGGAAGAGGCCATACATGAGGTTTTCAAGGTAGGAGTACATATTCAAAGACACAAAGTGAGACAAATTTGATAGATAAACATGAAGGAAGCTCAAGTAGAGGAGGTTCTAACAGAGGAAGAGGCCCAAGTAGCAATTGGAGAGGAAGGAATAGTGGAAAAGGAAGAGGTCCATACTTTGCAAGAATGAAGTGTTACCTCTAAAACCAGTTAGGAAATCCTTCTTATAGGTGTCCAAAGAAGGGGTATACATCCCAAGGAAACGAGAAAAGAGCGAGTTATTTTCAAGAAGAGACAAGTAGCAATAAACATGTAGAGGTACCCTTAGAATCAGAAGAATTAGAGAACCTCATGATAAGTAGAACACTTATCAAAGTTCCTGTCAGAGAAAAAATGAGTAAGAGAAGGGTATTGTTTAGAATGAAATGCAAAATCATGGGAAAATTCTACAAAGTCATTATTGAATCAGGGTCAAATGAAAATATTGTGTTAGAGGAGGTTGTCGCTAAACTCAAATTGAAAATGATTCCTCACAACAATCCTTATAGAGTCACTTTGTTAAACAAAGGACAACATGTCCTAGTTAATGAGAAAGAACATGGATAGACTTAACCATTGGAAGGTATAAAGACATAGTGCTATGTGATGTCTTTCTAATGGGTGTATGCCACTTCTTACTGGGAAGTCCTTGGAAATTTTATAGGCAAGCCATGCATGATGGGGAAAAGAATGCCTATTCATTCAGGAGGGATGGTGTTACTTTCAAGATACAATCCATGTTAGAAGAAGGTGAAGCAAAGTAAACAGGGCCTAATGTTCTTTTTGTAGGTCAGAAAGAGTTCTTGGAGACCCTAGAGGAAGGTGGAGTAGGGTATGCACTAGTTTTGAACTAATCAGGGAAAAGGTCATTCTGAACCCATTGTTCAATCTGATAGTCAAGAGAGATCCTCACATTCCTCATCCCCATTCAGTATAGATACGAGTCTGAATCAGAAACTAGTGTTCCAGTTGTGCTCTAATCCTTTGTTTCAAGATCAACAAAATCCATTTCTTTCAAATCAACAAAGATTCAAAAATTCACTTGTTTGGGTTGACCCTATTGAAAATCCTCACTGCCTTAGTGATCCTTTTGAACATATCAATCCTTTTGATCCTATCAACCCCTTTGATCTACCAAGAGTTACATTGACCATGAATTCTCAGCTCAATACTCATACTAAAGTTGTACACAGGGCACAATCCCACATCAACGACATGGAAACTCCTTTTGATTACATACAAGGTCAATATAGCAGGGTCAACAAGAGGAGCAACATCACCATTTCCCTCCTCCATATGACCAGTGTCAAGACCAGAGTCAAAGCATTTATGAGATCCTTGGTAATGACAATGAGCCAATAACTCAAAATGACATAGATGCGGTAAAATATAATAAGGCTCTCATCAAGATGATGGAAATTCTCCTTGCGGAATATAAAGAGAAATATTTTCTAGATTTCGCAAAACAAGGAGTTAAGCTACCCTCAAACTTCTAAGTGGAAACACTTGTGGCTAAAGAAGAAGAGACTGAGACTGCCAAATTGCATAAGGTAATTCAAGATATACAAAATAAAATTAGCCAACTTATGAAGGATAAGGACAAACCAACACAACAATTCATGATGGAGAGCATTTGTCCTTTTCCTTTTGATAGGATTCTTCATATGCCACCTTTTCCCAAAGGTGTAAAACTCCATAAGTATGATAAGTATCTGGGTACCACTAATCCTCAGGATCATCTAAGAGAATTTGGGGCCCTATCTATGGAGTTTATTCATGATCAAACCTATTTGATGCATATCTTACCCTGAAGTTTGGGTGGACCTGCCATGGACTGGTTTTCTCGACTCCCCACCAGCATCAAGACTTTTGATGAGATTGAAAATCTCTTTATACAACATTATTCTCAGAACATAAAACATCCCATCAACATCAGGGACCTTTGCAATCTCAAGTAAAGACAAGGGGAGCCATTCCTAACATTTCTCCAGAGATGTAGACAAATTTGCATAAAGTATCCTTGTAAAATACCTGAATATGAGAAACTTGATATCTTCTTGGACAATCTCACTCCTGATTTTGGCTATCACGTACAACTTCAAGGTTCCCTTAATTTTGACAGCATGATTAAGCAAGTGGTGAGGATAGAGACATTCATAGTTAAGAAAGGGGAGTTGACTTTATACAAAGACAAAAAAGAAGGTTCCTCCTCTTCCAACAAAGATAAATCGAAGTTTGTCAACAAAAATAGGGATGTTGTGAATGATGGACTGGTTGATAATGTGACCCCAGCTCCTTCAAAACTAGTCTTCAATCTTACTTCTAGTATACAAGCAACCAAAGCTATTGAAAAGGCTGCAACAAATACTCAACCACCTTCTATATTTTCTAGCAACAAACCTTGGGCCCCTTGATCCAAGTGTGAATTTACTTCCCTGGGAGAACCACTTGATGTAGTTTTCAAGACTTTGGTGCAAAATCAAATTCTCACTCCTTTAGACAAGTGTACATATGATCCACAACCACGACCCCATTGGTGGAATGAAAATGCATACTGTGACTATCACCAAAACAAGGGTCACAAGACTGCTACTTGTCTTCAGTTGCATCATACGGTCCAAGATCTGATTGATAATGAGGTTATTGTTGTCAAAAATCATAATAAGAATTCAGATCACCAGGCATTTAAAGATCCCTTTCCTCTTCACGAGAAAGGTGAGTCTTCCAATACCAAGAACAATAATGCCAAGGTTAACTACACACATGCCAGTTGTGACAATGTTATCAACATGATTGAACCTATTGAGGTGGAGTATTGTAATGTGATTACTACTAAGGGGAGTAGGGATGTTCCTAAGCCTAAGACCCCATTTTTCTAGAGAGGCCCTGGGTCTCACTCGTCTAAATCTGAAACATCTCAGGATTGCGCAAACATTGCTACTAGATCCTGCGCTAAGATCACTATCAAGGGTCCTGACCCTCCTACTACTACATCCACACTAAAACAAACTATGGATAAAGTTGTTGTTGGATCCACCAAAAAGACCACAAAAGTGGTTCCCACACCTCCTACTACTATTTGTAGCATTCTGGAACAGTTGCAAAGAACCAACGCTCAAATAACCATCTTTGAGTTGTTAAAGATCTCGCCTTCTCACAGGAAGATTCTAGATAAAGCCCTTGCAGAGGCTAACATCCCCAAAGAAATCAATCTAGATCAGTTTCAATCCATGGTGGGTCACTTGACCTCACTACACTATTTGTCCTTCTCAGAAGAAGATGATCACTCAATTAGTCACCCACATAACGCTCCTTTGCATATAGAGGTCATGATTGGCAAACAACTAGTCGGCCATGTCCTTATTGATAATGGTGCTAGCCTCAATTTTTGCTCTGCTCACTTTCTTTCTTAGCTAGGTTATGATGAAGATCGCATAGATTCCTGCAAGAGAATTACTATCAAGGCCTGTGATGAAGAAGAAAGAAAGTGGTGCAGAGCACCCTAGGGTTAGCTCAAAACCCTAGCCCCAACATTTTGATAACAGTTTTGATACAAGTCTTCCCATGAGCAAGTCATGTTTTGCCAAGTCGCTCAGTCACAGAACCAGCAGAGAGCAGAAAAAGGAATGCATCGCACACTCGTGAGCTAGTCATGAGTTAAGTCTATTAGTAAGCGATTGCGCAATGAGGAACTAGTCACTCAGTCATAGATAGATAGTAGAAAAGACAGTGCGCAACAATGCGACGAGGAGCTCATCGCAATCTCGCGAGTCAATTCGCAATCAGAGAAAACACAGTGCGACAACGCGATGGTGAGATCAATCGCTTAGTCGCGAAGACAAATAGTTAAGTCATGGTGTGCGAGTGAGCGACACCCGATGCATCGCCAGGTCGCAGGTGAATTGACAGTGAATGAAAATGCATGGCGAGTACGCGACACTGAGCCCATCGCTCAGTCGCAAAGGAATGAATAGCTCAGGTTACAACACGGTGAGTGCACGACTTGAGCTCATCGCTCAGTCACCGAGATATGGCCAACTCGTTAGAAAGAGTTGTGAGTGCGCGACTGACATGCATCGCACACTCGTGAAGCAAGTAGCACCTCGAATTGAAGTGCAGCGAGTGCGCGACTAATGTGCATCGCCGACTCGCAGAGTAAGGAGTAGCTCGAGGAAGAACAATGCGAGTATGCGACTTGAGCTCATCGCTCAGTCGCAGCATAAAATGTAGCTCGGGAAAAAGCAATGCGGGTGCGCGACATGAGCTCATCGCTCAGTCGTAGAGGAAAATGTAAAAGGTTATTTCAGCTCGCGACTACGCGATGGAAAAAAGAATAGTCAAATGATCAACGTGCTGACATGTCAATAGAAGAAAGCGTTGAAAAGGTCATAACCGCCAAATAGAAAAAGAAAGACACGTAAGAAAAAGAGTCATATATAGTGTCGACCATGCAAGGGAAGTGGTGACAGGTTGCAGACGAAGATGAAGAACAGAAAATATCTGGAAGGCTAAGCTCGACAGGTAACCACCAGGGTTACAGAATCGAGGAGAAGCCAGAGATAAAGCAGAGAAGAAGAATCAGTGAAAGGGTTCAGTTTAGGGGAGTTCAGTTCAGATCAGTCGTTGATAGTTAGTTAGTTATAGAGACAGAGTAGACTAGCCAAGCATATTGTAATCTTCTGTATTATTAATATAAAGAAGTTTGTCTATACTTTGTGTGTTCTATTATTCTGATCAGACTTCTGTAAAGTGTTGTTTTTTTTCTGTTCAATAATATGGGTGCTTCTTGACTCTGATAATCTGCTAAATGGATTGTGACAGTCAAGAAGCATCCACCTTGTACATTATGTTTGTTTCTGTATTTTTGTTAGATGAAAAGCTATTCAAGTTTGCAAACAAGTCCTAGGCGAGCCGATGGTCCGGCTAGAGAACTTGTAGATGAGATAGATAAATGAGAAAGTGCATGACTGAAATGAATTCAGTCATGAAGAGCGAGATACAGTGAGGAGTAATACATTTCGGTGGGTAGGGAACCTAGGAGCGAGGGAATAGAAAAGTCCTTCTAGTTAGGGTCTGAGAGTAGCCCTAAGAGACTCAAAGGTGAGTCTAGAGAGTCCTGAATTGAATAGGATTCTAGGTGAGATTCCTAGAAGAGAGTAGGAATTTCAGAAAGTTAGGTGACCTCCCCATCAGAAAGTCTAAAGGTTTAGTTGTGCTACCCATTCAGGTTGGACCGGTTGAAAGAGATGTCACATGTCAGGTGTTGGACCTTCCTCTTGCCTATAACATCATGTTGGGAAGATTGTGGATCCATGAAATGCAAGCGGTTCCCTCTACGTATCATCAGTGCATTAATTTTCCTTTCCAATGCTCAGAGGTGACAATTTCTGCTAGTATGGGATCTTCTTGTAATGCACTCACATAGTCAACTAATAGTCTTGTTTCAACTAATAGAGAATACACAAAATTCTGTGATGCCAAGCTTAGAGACAAGGAACAGACCTTGAAAATCAAAGACATAGGCATTGTGGGGTATCAAATAGAACCTGTGCTATCATTAGTAGCTCTACCTCTGTCTCCTCGTTCTTATGGGAGACATTCTGAGAACAATAAATCTCCTATTGCTCCTAAAATAGTTTACGCGGGTGTCTTTGTACAGGCTTCAACACCATTAGAAGATGAAGATGAGGAAAGAGATATTAAAGCCTAGCTTTGCAAAGGAAAGGACATATCTAAATAGACTACCCCAACTTGTGAACTAAATCCCAATCGTGAAGGTCTTAAAATTATGAAACACTTTGGATACAAAGGGAGTGGTCCAATAGGAGTGAATGGTAATGGGTTAGTTGAACCTATTAAATATGTGGGTCAAATGATGAAAGAAACAACTGGTTTAGGCTTCAAGAAGATCTTGTTCCATCTAGGGATTAACAAATTTGTGCCAAAATTGGATCCTCCACCAGAACCTAAAGGCACATCTATAGTTGACACTACAGAGGATAGCTTTGATGAGGATTACTTCCCTTATCCCATTCCTCCAAACTTGGCAGCATTCTTTGCTGAGCCAGATAATTTTGTACTGCATGTCAGTATAGCTGAGACTGATAGTGATTCTCACAAAACCACTCCATTTGATGCATTAACCTATGAACAATGGAAAGTGTTACAAGACCCTGATTTCCAAGGTGAATGGTACATACCACCAAAGTTTCAAGAGCAGTTGGCACAAGAATAGGTTGGTGTCGCAAGAACTCCCAAACCTTCATGGTGCAAACATCCTAGTTAGAGTTTGGACATAGATTCTCATGAATATGAGTTCGACAGTTTGTCAGAAGGATCCTATGAAAATCTTCTCGACATAAGTGAGGGTTCTAGTCAAAGGTCTAATGAGTCTGATTCCATAAATGTTAACATGCCTTCTACTACAATCACTAGGATTCAAATACACCTTTGGATGAGATCGCTCTAGGTCTCAACTTATTAGTCAGTGCTTTTGATGAATATACTGTGAATGCACTTGAACCCATCACTTCTCTCTCACTCCAACATCCTGAGCTAATAGACTAGATTCCCCTTCCTCATCCAGTGAAGTCCTCACATTCCAGAATGACTATGCTCTAGCCTTCTACCTTCATGCTATTGAACCTATAACATCCTCCACTAGTGAAGAAAGTGTCAACATGATCGAGGATGACATCAAGTATCTTATTCATAAAATCAAAAGAAGAAAAAATAGGCACTCTGATGGTGAAAACCAAATTGTGGTAGTGTCAAAGCCAAAAAAAGTAAAAACAATAGATGTATCCGAAGGTGAAAAACTCTTTGAGGAACCTGAGGATGAGATATTTGATGTGCTTCTATGTCATTTCAAGGAACTCTCATCAGTGCTAATTGAGCCAACTTAGCATATCAATATAGGTACAGAAGAACATCCACACATTATTCATGTGGCTAGAAATCATTGTCGACAGAAGAACTTAAGGAATTCATAGATTTCTTTAAGGAGAAAAATATAAAATTTGCATGGACATACTCTGACATGCCTGGTGTAGATCCTGATCTTATTATGCATCACCTGTCAATAGTTCATAGGATAAAAATAGTCAAAAAAACTTAGAAAGATGCATCCACATGTGGCTCTACTTGTCAAGGTAGAGTTAGAGAAACTCGTGAAAGTTGGGTTCATTAGAGAAATTGACTATGCAAAATGGATCTCCAACATAGTTCCATTGTCAAAACATGACAAATCCATCAGAGTCTACATAGACTTTAGTGATTTAAATAAGGCATGTCCAAAAGATGATTTTCCACTACCCAACATTGATATGATTATGGATATGAAAGTAGTATACGAAATGTAATCTTTAATGGATGGCTTCTCTGGGTACAACCAAATCAAAATTGCACTAGAGGACTAAGAAAAGGCTACTTTTACTTATGCATGGGGCACTTTCTGCTAGAATGTTATGCCTTTTGTTCTTAAGAATGCTGGAGCCATGTATCAGAGAGTGCTTACTACCATATTTCATGACATGATGCACAAAACAATGGAGGACTATGTTGATGAAACCCTTGCTAAAATAATGGATAGGAAGGAACATCTTACTAATCTAGGCCCTATACTAGACCGTATGGAAAAATACAGACTGGGTCTTAATCCTAAGAAATGTGCATTTGGAGTAACTTCAGGAAAATTGCTTGGTTATATCATCTTCGCAAAAGAAATTGAGGTGGATCCTGCAAAGGTGCAAGCTATCATGGAAATGCTTCCACCTCGCAATATTAGAAAAATTAGAGGTCTTCAAGGATGGCTTAAATCTATCCGGTACTTCATCTCACAGCTAGCTGAGAAGTCACAACCATTTACTAGCCAATCCACCTATATTAATGCCTCCTATTCATGGGAAGCCATTAATCTTATACATCTTAGCTACATAAACATCTCTGGGTGCTCTATTGGCTCAAGAAGATCAAAACAATAAAGAAAGAGAAATCTATTACATTAGTAGGACATTGGTCTCTTATGAAATGAATTATTCTATAATTGAGAAAGCCTACCTAGCAGTGGTGTTTTCTTCCCAGAAGTTACGACTCTACATGCTTTCTCACACTACAAGGCTCATTGAAAAAATTGATCCATTAAAGTAGTTACTCAATAAAGCTACCCTCAAAGGTAGACTAGCTAAATGGGTCATGCTCCTTAGTGAATTTGATATTGAATATGTCAAGAGAAAAACTATCAAAGGGAAAGCAATTACAGATCAGTTGGCTGAGGAACCTATTACAAATCATCAACCATTAAGGATTGAATTCCCAAATGTGTCCATCATGCATCTCACACATCAGTCATGGACCATGTTCTTTGATGGATCATTCACCCAACAGGGTTTAGGCATCGGAATCTTGTTCATTACACCTCAATGATATTCATTACCCAAAGCTTAGAAAATGATGTTTCCTTGCACCAATAAAACTGTTGAGTATGAAGCTTTGATTAATGGATTAAAGTTTGCTACTCAATGGCATGTTAATGAGCTGAAGGTCTTTGGAGATTCATAGTTAGTTATCAATTAGGTGAATGACATCTATCAAACAAAAGATGAAAAACTAGTGCCTTATAAGAAGATGGTTGATGATCTTGAGAAATACTTTTCACATGTTACTTTCCAACAAGTTCCAAGAGAAGATAATAAAGTAGCTGATGACATGGCTACAGTGGATTCCATGTTAAAAATGCTAGAAAATGACTTCAGACATAAATTCCTAGTGGAGACGTTATGCTACCCTTCCTATAATTCCCCTGAATCCCAGATGATCTATTAAGTCATTGGACATGACTCATGCCGCTACCACCATATTTAATCCTACCTTCATGACCAGATCATTTTGGACACTTACACCTGAAATGAGAAATGTCACTTAATCCGTAGTGCTTCACGATTTGTCATTGTAGCTAACGACTTATATAGATGACATCTAGATGGTACCTTCCTTAGGTATTTAGAACTTCAAATAAGACTATTCTCAAGATGTTACACCACACAGTACACAAATCTTGACAAGACTCACATCTCTAGATTAATCTAGCTCTATGGGCTTACCGCACCAGTATACAGACACCAACAGGGGCCACGCCCTTTACTCTAGTTTATGGTGCAGATGCAGTGCTTCCTATTGAGGTTGAGATTCCTACCTTGTGAGTCTCTCTGAAGGGCCTCATTATAGATGATGATATTAGAATATCTCATCTTCAAGAGCTTTAACTACTAGATGAACGTCAAAAAGTGGCATACAATCATCTCCAATCATATCAGAAAAGAATATTTAAAAGTTACAACAAGAATGTTAGACCAAGGGAATTCCAATTGGGTGATCTCATCCTGAGAGAGAATCCCAAGAATCAACAACAGCGGATCCAGAAAGGAAAATTTGAACTAAACTGGCTTGGTCCATATGTTATCACTGCAGTGTTTGGGTCTAGTGCTTACCAACTCTATACCATAGAGGGTGAACAACTCAAAGAGCCTATCAACACTCTTCATATGAAGAAGTTCTACAGTTGATATATCTTCTGAATGTTCATGTACATACTCTATTCTGAGAAAATCCTAAATATTGCAAAATGTCCTAAAAAAATGATTATCTTAGTGAAAACCTGGCAAACATGTTTTTTGATGTATTTATTATCCTAGTGAAAACCTGGCAAATAGGCACATTGATAATACCAAAAAAATCAAAAATTAAAAAATCCAAAGAAATTCAAAAAAATAAAAATACAAAAAAAAGAGAAAAAGAGAAAAATGTGCCATTGATGAAAACCTGGTAAACAAGCATCATGGTAGCCAAAATAGAATTTCTGCGAAGTGGTGAAATCCTTGTAAACATGCACCTCTTGTTCCGCAATGCTCTATCTATCACAGTATCCCTTGGATTTCTTACAATTTTCTCTCCTGCTTTCCTGCTTTAGTTTTCTTTCCTATTATTAGTTTTCTCGCTCATGCATTCACTCTTAGTCATTTTTGAGATTTTTCTCAACTTCACATGGACTGAAACTGGTCACAATTGGGGGTATCTTCCTAGTCTAGGGGGTATTGTCCTATCTTTTGAAGTCTCTCTCCTCCTTGCATCAGTCACTAGTGGTTCTCACTGAGTCTTCCTGCCGATGCCTAGATCTCACATCGATCTTTATATTTGAGAATCTCTCCCGCGTCAGTCATCAATGGTTCTCACTGCGTCTACCTACTGTCACTGTATTACTAAGATTTCTCACATCAAATTGCTATCTATATATTTGACTTTAATCCATTCATTACTTGGGGGCATGGCTCCCCACTTTGATCGCATCTTCGGTTTACACTCGAGTCAATAATCTTGTCAGTTCCAAAGGACAACTCTCTACTGGGACAAACTAGTGTTTCTCAACACCCCAATCAAATAGTGTTTTTCAATACTCTCTTTGGACACATCTATTTTTTTTAACACACATTGGACATCACAACATAAACATCTCTTGATAGTAATCAAACACAATGCACTCACAAGCACAATGATGTTTTTCAACACCGCAAACATAGGTACATTCATAAACTTTGAAACATGTTGAGCTATGATTGAATCTTTCTTTGTATGTTGTATGTTCTCATGAATTTCATTGATATTTTATTTGTCTACTACTTTTGGGTGTGGTTTCGATTATCTAACAGTGTCAAATAAACAGGGTGTATGTGATAAAAGATTACGCATTAAGGTGGAAAAGCCTCGCATCCCTTGATCTTGTTTATTTATACACCAAGGGGAGGTTGAAACTATTTCCTTGACTATTATTGCTCTATTTGTTTACTTGTGTACTTTTACTATATCAAATTGGAAAGAATGTTTAGGTCATCTTGGCTTTTGTGCCTTGGTGATTATGTTCATTTCCTACATTTTATCTGATGAAAGTCATATTCATATTCTTATGATCGTAGTTGCACCGATAAGGATTGTATTGACTTCGATGTTCCAAAAATACTCGATGATGATAATTATATGATGAGTCCAACAAGCAAGTCCTAGGGTTTCATTTAGCTTAGTCTTGCATTTGCATTTTAGGCTTGCATCATGATAGTTTTGGTGCTCTCTTCATTGTCTTCTCATTCTTCGAAAGTCCTCATCTTTTGTCCTGGATTCCTCTTGAATACACAAGTGTTTGGTCCTCGCTCTTGATCTTTATTTGTATTCTTTTTGGTTAGTACCTGTCGTATATTGCAATATCTTACATGAGATGATTAGTACCATTACATTTCCATACATTCATTTGCATTTACATATCCATAAACATGTGCACCCATTATAAGCATAAATCAAATCATACATAGCATTTATCCATCTAACATCTATCATTGCATTACATTCATTCATACATCAATAAAACATGTGCATAAACATTTGCATATTTATCTATGGAATACATTTCTAATCCATACATCTAATCATATAGGAAACATCTCACAAGACATACAAATTTAACGCAATATATAAACAAGTAAAATGATGCCAAAATTGAGCTCATATATATATATATATATATATATATATATATATATATCGATCGGTCAAATGTACAAAGGGTTCAACTTGAGCATAGTATATCAAAATGGTGGTACAACAATGTATATCAATATATCTTATCTAGCCACCCCAACCTGGAGGAGGTGGATGAGGTGGTTGTGCCTGCTACTGAAGAGGTGCCTATGGTGGTGCCTGTGGAGCGGCATGTGCCCTAACATACTCTGGAAATGGAACCTGGTCCACTACCTCAGGAACAACGATCATGTATGCAACATAATAATAGGCTGACTGAGAAACCTCATATCTCACCTCTATCTGAGCTCTAGCCAGTGCCTCTTGCAATCCCCAGATCTCTCAGTCTTTCTCAGCCACTCATGTCTCCTAGATGATCACCTGTGTGCAGAAGTCATCTCACTCCCTTTGGGCCTGCCTCACTCTCTCTTGAATCCTTCAGAGAGCCTCTTATAGTTGTGCTACCTTTCGTACTAGTGGATCGACTATAATAGTATCAGCCATAATGGTGTCCTCTCCTTTCTTAGTGGCTCTCTCCTGAGTACCACTACTCCCTGCACCTACATCCAAACCCATAGGTCTAGAAAGAATGGGAATAGATACAGTCCTTGGTCATACTATACTCTCCTACAAAGGTGACACCTACTGCTGTAGTGGCACCTACTGGGCCTACTACTGTGGTGGTGGCTATACCACCTGATGTACATGTGGGCCCATGCCCACAAGATTTGTAAATCTAGGGAAGGGGTGTGCTAAAATATGATCCCTGTATGTAGGTGTCATCCCTACATTCATCACCCCTGCTAAGTAATCCCACATGGCTGGTGGTACCTGAGCATCTATCATGCTCCTTCCTTGATCTAACTATCTCTTCTATCCCTTCTTTGTCTCATCAATGAATCGGGTGTATGTGCAATACTCATGTGAGATATCCCGAGGTCTCCCAAACTATCGCAAGACTTGTGTCAACAAGAAGCGCTCAATAATGTTGATGGTGCACCTGATCAAAGGATGCAAATATAACATATGTGGCAACTCATGTCGTGCATCATCCCAAACCTCAGTGGCTATCTAGGGCCACGATATAACTACTGCCATGTCATCCAGCTAAGCTCACCACTGATCTGTCTTACCCAGTGCTGGCTAAGTCATGGGACTTGCATATCTATATATATGGCTCCAAGAGTTTCTGAGTGTCATGGAAAATCGGTCGACATACGGGAAGGTGCTCCCAAGCCCAAATCTTAAGAATGACGACTCTGGCTACCATGGTCCATGCACCCCAATACACTATCTCATGCATCTTGTGATACATATACACAAGCTTACACTCACCCCATCCAAATATCACTACTGGTGTAGCTAACATCCTCTACAGCATGCCTCCCCATCCACACTCCAATCAGTGCTGACCTCAATCTGGTACCAAGTGGAAACTCAGTAACTATGCCAAGACAACTGCTAATGTGTGATCCATGATTTATGTGCTCATCAAATCCTCTCACGAGATAGCTCGACCCATCACTAGATCATCCTTAAAGATCACCCTCAGTTCTAGTGTACCTATCCTCGGCTGAGTGTCATACTCCACGCGAGCCTTGTGGAATGGTACTCTTAGGATCCTATAAATATCCTTAGGAGTGACTGTCATCTCCCCCTGTGACAAGTGGAATGTGTTTGTCTCCAAATAGAATACTCGACATGGGCACCTAATAGACTGTGATGTAGCTAAATATCAGGTGCCTCACAAAGATATGATAAACCTACCCACTCGAGATGGGCACCATTAGCATCTGACAGTCTCCGTAGCAGCTCACCCATGACAGGATGGTGCGACTCGAATGCAATATCAGGGAAGTCAACCTGCAAAGCAAGAAATGACATTGGATCAGTATCTCAAAATGATGGTGTTTCAAAGAAATGACAACAAAATGCAGCCATGTATCTATCCTAAACATGGTTTTGAGGCATTGTAATTGGCTAATTCTACCACATAAAAAATGAGAACTTTCTAGACTGAGAGGATTCCCATGCGAGGAAACTCTTTTCCTGCGTGAGATTTCTGCCATGCATGAGATAGGATCTCTTCTCGTATGAGATTCCATCACATGCAATGAAATTGCATGTGGCATCGACGCACACTTCATGCAAGCACGTGAAAGGGCCTCACATGAGGAAGCACTAACCCGTGTGAGGAATCTGATTTGTCGCATGAGGAATCTAATTTCTTGCATGAGGGGAAACCTAGGCTGACATGAGGGAACTATTTCCTCTTGTGATACTTGATGCAACAAACCTAAAAATCTCTTAAACATGCTAAAAAGGATCTAAAAAGTGATAAAAATTTGAAATACAGGATAATATTTCGATTACTTACAGGTGCGTCATACTCCGGTGGCCGATCTTGTCATCAAGAGCGCTTGAATCAATGTGAACACACAGGAATGCTATAAATGTTAGCTAGAGCTCTCACCATCACTAAAGTCAAAAATGAATAATGATTTGAAAATGACCCCGTCGGGCCTTATATAGCTTTTGACCTAATTTTCAAAAGTGCTCCATTTTCTGTGAAAATTGTACCCTTGGCTAAATTGACCATTCTGAATCCATTTTCGTGATCAAAATCAAAATCTAACACTCCTAAACAACTCAAAATTGCATTTTAAAATTTTGGGATTGACGCGATCAGATGCTTATGTAGTCAACATTCTAACGTCACTTTCTTGTTAGAATCATCTCTCATCATTATTTTCTCAGCCAACTATGGTCAAACCTAGTCAATAGGACCTCTCGATCACTCTAAATAAATTTTTCCTTCTCTTGTTCTATCTTTGAATTTCTCGGGACCTTTGATCTTTCTTCTATCTGTGATTTCTTGCTCTCAATCATCATTATGACATGTCATCTTTAGATTTCACTCCTGAGGGGGTAAGATGATTACATCATTGAATATTTTCACATCATTCTTGAATCAGTCTGATCTGAATCAAAAGTCCCCATTACTAGGGGCATCAAATCACTTGGGGCATATTCAGTTTTTCATCCCTTATGGTAAAAATTGGATATTCCATGATCTCGAATCTCAAGGGGCATCTTGATGCCTCACATCTTGTCATCTTGTCATCTATCTTTCTAGGTATCTGAGCAATATAACTCGGATCCTCAAGGATCAAGCTTCATTCTGGAGATGATTCTTGAAATCTCATGGGGTATTGGGGCAATCTAACCCTAATTTTGGAAATTCATGCTTCATTTTGAAGACAGCTCTCAAGAGCTCTTTAGACTGTTATCTAGGAAACCTAACCTCGATCTTAGAGGGATAATCTTCATGTTGGGGCAATCTAACCCTGATTCTCGAGATATCCCTAAATCTTCATCAACTATCAGTAGACATTGTGGCAATCTAACGCCGATTTTGATCTTCTCTCAAGTGGTATTCAGACCATTTTCTTTGCAATCTAACTTAGACTTTAGAGAATCATGCTTCATTCTGAAGGTGGTTCTGATTCTTGATCTAATCAGTGTCTTGGAAACCTAACCTAGACTTTCAAAATCTTCATCTGTCACATCAGACTATTCTTTGAATCAACACGCTGCTCACACATCAATTCAAAGAGGGGCAAAACATAACACCCCAAAATTGGAACCTTACAATTCTAAACAATTTTGGTGCATTTATTCAAATTCTCATCATCGAATTCCTATTGTACTAGGCAAATTATTCTTCCTAATTGTCTCTAATTGACTTAGTCTCAAATGCAGAAAACTTGAATTTGCATAAATCTCACATTATATTTAATTCCTAATTTTTCATGATTTATTAGCTAAAAATCCCTATGATTAATTATTTTAATTATAAAGTCCTAAGTTCTTTTAAATTAAATTAATTCCACCCCCTTTAGCTAATACACACCAAAAGGAATTAATAATTATTTGGTTATTAGGATGAATTATCCTCAAATGAATTTTCATAATTCAAGATGAAGAGTCACTTATGTGGCAATAATTCCTTCTTTAATTAAATAATTCTCTCAATTTTGTCTCATCTCCCTCCTTGGAAATGAAGAGTCAGCTGTTTCTTTCCAAGAAACTCTTCATCCTCTTTCTAGGCTCTTCTATATTATGGACATCTTTTTCTTCATTTGAGGAGGCAATCTTTTAGAGTATCAAAATTATAGCAATTTCTAGTCTCAATTTTCTCTCATTTCTAAGCTTTTTGTTTCATAATTAGCATAATTTCATTTTTAGTAATGGCACTTTGCGTATTAAATTATTTTGTGTATGTATCTAATAGTTTAATTCTATCATCCTTTCAAGTTCTTAGATTAAAACATGCATTTCCATTCTTAAATTGTAATTGCATCTCATATAGAATACATAGTATTTCAATTTTTATAATGCTTTCAAATCCTCCATTTTAGCAATGGTCATGGTCGTTGGATCTCATTTTGAGAGTAAATTTGACACCCTAACTAAATAGGAGGCAACAGGTCAATTCAATCAAATTTGTGAAATGGAAAATTCATGTTCATCTTGGCAAATTCGATGATTGAGCAAGGACTATGTTGAGTTTGTGCCTGATTTAGAGGTCACTTTCAAGCACACACAATATCTTCCTATAGAGGTTCAAGAAATGTTGAAGGAGTTCCAAGATATAGTAAGTGATTGAAAACCAGCTACCCTACCCCCTACAAGAGCCATTAGCCATTAAATATATTTTATCCTAGGAGCCACACTTCCTAATAAAGCTGCTTACAAAATGACACCCCAAAAAATGAGGAGATTTCTAAACAAATCAAAGAGCTTATAGACCAAGGTTTGATTAGAAGGAGTATTATTCTATGTGTTGTTCCTACTATCATAGTCCCTAAGAAGGGAGGCACTTGGAGTTTGTGCACTGATTCTAGGGCCATAAGTAGAATCACCATTAGGTATAGTTACCCATCCCAAAGATATAAGTCCTAATGGGATGTTTAGGGGGTGCCAAGTACTTTAATAAGATTGACCTCAAGAGTGGATACCACCAAATCAAGATCAAAGAGGGGGATGAGTGGAAGAATGTGTCATGCCCCGTAAGGGAACCAGGGAAGAGAACAAAGATTCTCTTTGTAAAAGAAAACCTAAGTAAAAATTCATGAAATTTTTTGAACTTTTAAAAGAATTATGTGAACAAAACTTTAAACATAGATTCTTCCCAAAGTTCCCTTCTAATTTAATGCACCATTTATTTAAGTCCATTTAGTGTGCTAACAATTTGATGTACTTTTTAAGAAAACTACATCATATCATTATAAGATTCTTTATTAAGAAATACCTAAGTACTTTCATTTCAATTTTCCATTTAAAACCATTTATATTCCTATGTATTCTTTATGAACAATATAACCTTTAAATCAAATGGAACCATCTAAATCATTTGATACATTGCAAATAAAACATTTTTTCTTTAGTAGCCTTTTCACTTAATCAATAATAAGAAACATACTACTATACTTGAAATGTTACCAAATCCTTTTTCTTTTCCAACATACATCTTATACATAAAGTTCATGCTTTTCCATTTTTCCTTTTTCCTATGTCTACCCATTCCAAATACATCATTTTGAAATATATTAATGATTACATTACATCCAACTCCTCAAGGGAGGTAACAATAATCTTACATCATGAAATATAATTACAAAGCCTTCATTCTTCAAAAACTGGTACATAAGAAAACATGAATCTTCAAACACTACCTCCGCAAAAGATACCTCGATAAAAGATTTACCACCCAACCACGTAGATACCAAAAAGGCCCACTCCCCCGTGCTAGGAGATAAACACCAACGTCCACAAGAAGGGATAGCTAGGCCATACCTAGGGTTGGGTAACCTTTCCCAAATACGATTTGAAAAGAAGATCAAAGTCTAATTCCCTCCCCAAAAAGGTTCTAAGGCTTGGTAGAAACTCTAAGCAACCACCTAAGTGAGTGTCATCGCATAGCCCTCCTTGGGTTGTCCTGGTACTAGCCACTCTCGCCCTGGCCCCCTATTAGGCACATGCAGGATTGAATGGATTTCATATAGACAAGCGCCATTCAATCATACCTACGCATAGGTACCTTCTCCCACTCCCATCCATAGCCTCTACTAGTGCTAATGGCATGGGTGAGGCACATTTAATCTTTTTAATGTTAGAACTCATTCCCATAAGTTTAATTAAGTTTTCACTTGTTAAATAACTCTTCAGTCAGTTATCCTTGTTCTAGCCATTTAGGGCCCCGGCCCCACACTGAGAGCCACTCACTAGGTGTCATTAGGTTTTCTACCCTTAACCCACATATCACAATTACATCATATACATAGTAAAAACATATTACAAACACATTTGAGAATCGCTACAAAGAATAGAAATTAATAAGATAGTTTATGGATATTTAAGAAATTTAAAAAAAAACAAGTAAAGAATACATTTAAGGTTTAGACCATAAATTTCAATCTAAGTCTGAAATATTGACTAAGTCTGATTTATATTAAAAATCTAAAATCTAGAAGTTACAACTCAACTCCTAGGAAGTTGAAACCTATCGCAATCAATCCGAAAGGTACCTAAACCTTTTATACAAGTATAAATTAAAGTATCAAACTTATACTTAAATGTTATACTTGTATTATATAAAGTAAATACCTAATTGTTAAGAACAATACAAATTAAACAATACTATTTCCCGAGTGCCAGCAAAAACCTAATTAATAACTCTTTTTCGCAATGGCACACAAATGACATATGGAGGTTGCAAAATGGCACAAACACACATAATGAAGGTTACCAAATGGCGTAGAGACAAAAAATGAACACTGCGAAAACCTAATTATTATACTTGGCTCATACCTAATTGATGTAGAATACAAATAACTCATTTTTTTTCAATAGAAATAACTTAGCTTTGGATTAGAATAGAAATGACAAGATATAAATTAAATATACACCATGTCCTTCTTGATGACAAAAGATAAATGCAATTGTTGGGTGGCATAAAGCTAAACGTAAGTAACCCTAATAGGATGCTGCATCTAAACACCTAATTATTATAAAATATAGAATAGAATAACTCGGCCAAATACTAGAGATCAAACAAATGATAGAAGCTATTTCAAGATAGAGAATCAAACAATACAAAATGAATTAATGTATCAACATTCTATAATAAAAATACAATAAAAATATAGTAGTGCACAAACGTTCCACAATAACAATACACAATACTAAAACATTCAAACAAAACAACATTCCTACTATAATAGATATTTATTTCTCAAGATGGATTCCAACCTGGAGTCCTGTGAAGATTGATTGACGGAGAAGAAATCAAACTTCTAAATCCCTTCCAGCACTCCTTCGAATCCCTCCTACAGGCAGGCTCCAACCCCTTCCGGAAGCAATCTTCTTCACTTCCTTTCACAGAAAATTAATTTCTCTCTTCCCTTAAAACTACAACAATATATTACCAAAAATAAAACCTCTCTTCTCATAAAATTGCCTATGCCCATCCCCTACACATAGGAAAGTCTTCCTATAAAAAGAATGGAGGAGGTAGTTGTACGGGTAATCCACCCGATGCAACCATCTCAACTATCCATCCATTATTAATTAATGAGATGGTTTGCAAAACTATACCCGTGAAGGGATAAACAATATTAAATAAAACTTTAATTTATATCTCAAATAGATAATAAAGTTTTAAGATTATTTTACTAACCTATTTACAATAAAAGAAATTACCAAATTCATTTCAAAATAAAATATAACATAACCTTGTCATAGCCTCATGAAAATTTTCCTTTACATGAATATATGTGTGTGTGTGTGTGTGTGTGTGTGTGTGTGTGTGTGCACCCATATGCTTATGGTACATATACCATAAATAAGACATATTATTATCAATATTAAATATTATGAATATCATTATTATAAAACATATTATACACATCCATATTCTAAAATATATTAGAGAATTACTAACATAAATTAGATTTTACCATCAAAACATTTTATTATTATTATTATTGCCGTAGACACTTTATTATTATGAATATTATAAAATAATACCGTAAAATTATTTATTATTATTGATATTAAAATCACATAATTTATTCACATACCAACTCGTTCCTAACGAGATATGCTAATATAATAGTAGCTACTACCAAAGATAAATTACTAAATTGTACCTTCAAATAAACAATGACTCACATCAATAATCAAACTTGAGCATACTAAGAAGACAAGTACTAGCTACAAGATCCACAAATCCAACAAACTAAGAGATCACACAATACATCCACATAAGGGACTGACTTGGGAAATCCCCACCTAAGGATAGAAGGATCAGAGGCGGAGTTTCTTCCTATTGAACCTGGTGATATCTCCATAACAACAACAATGATCGAGGATTTTGAGGGATCGCTCAGACCTGTGAAGCCAGGTGGAGACAATACCGAGTACCTACAATCCTACATCACCAAGAAGAGATACATATATATACATATGGATATTCATACAAATCATATATATGCAAACAGATGACCGGGATCGATACATTGTGTGGACCTCAACTAAGTGAGTAACTATGACTTCATCTTGAGCCATGAAAACACATCAGACACATATCCATGAAACATAAAACATCATGATAATGGTTAGATTCAAATCCTTGGGTTAGATCCATAAAACATATAAAAATAGATGGTTTTATAATCTCATAAACATATAAATGATAACTATAAATGAGCATATCAATCATATCATCACCCACAAAATATAAATGTAAATGTATAGTTCTAACCATCATTATAAAATGTCCAAGTCAAAAGTCCAAGTATCACCATAGGAGAGGGTATTACAGAATGCCTTTAAGACCACTGAAGGTTTGTATTAATGGCTTTTTATTCCATTTGGGCTATCTAATGCCTGAAGCACTTTTATGAGGTTGATGAGCAAGGTGTTGGAGGACTTAATTGGTATGTTTATAGTTTACTAGCAGAATTGGCCCCTATTTTTGATGAAAATTGGTCAAACTATTTAAAGACCCACAAATCACTTTGTTGGTATTTTATGGTCGAAAGATCGACACATCCTTGTTAACATTGACATTTCTATGCAAACTTGGTCAAAATTGGAAACTTGAAATGTCCATATTATTTGTCAAAACTTTGACCAACGTTCATCACAATGTTTGACCAATCCGAGTAGGATGTCAAACCCACGATGCATATTTTTGACACACAATGGTCAAAACATTAAACCGGCCTAAGTTAATGTTTTGACCCTTCCGACTAGGATGTCAAACCCCTGATGCATATTTTTGACACACAATGGTCGAAACATTAAACTGACCTAAGTTAATGTTTCGACCAAGTTTGGTCAAAATGTTTGACACATCCAACCAAGATGTCAAACCCATGACACATATTTTCAACACACAATGGTCAAAATATTAAACCGGCCTAAGTTAATGTTTCGACCAAGTTTGGTTGAAATGTTTGACCCATCCAACCAGGATGCCAAACCCATGACGTAAGCTTTTGACATAGAATGGTCAAAACATAAACCAACATAAGTTTATGTTTTGACCAAGGGATGTCAAAATTTTGATCAATATTGAATTTTTAAAAAAAATAATTCTAAAACCAAATAGCCTTAGTTTTTGTACTCGGCTTCAATAGAAGATGGACCAATAACAAATTGCTTCTTTCTCTCTAACAAACAATATTTGAACCAAGTGAGAAGCTATAACTTGAAGTAGATTTGCGATCCAGAGAATTAATTACACAATCTAAATTTGTGTAGTCCACCAAGTTGAAATCAATGCTCGTTGTGTAGTGAATCCCAAAAGTTTGAGTGCCTTGATTATAGTAGAGAATTGCTTGGCTACTTTCTGTATAGTTAGAAAATGTAAGCACTTCCATAGGAGACTGGTTTAGCCTTTTGAGTGAGTGGTTTGAGGTCATGAAAAGTGTGTCTGAATGGGTTCCTGATCTTGACATGGCTTCCCCCCTGACCTGCCTTTCTAACCTCCATTTCCTGACCTAAATTCTACATTCTGGGTCTCTGACCTGTGATCCTGGGATCTGAGGACATGGTTGACCTCCTAGGATAGGGTCAACCTTGGCCCTACCCTAGGATAGAGTCAACCTTAGCCATTTCCTAGGATAGGGTCAACCTCGACCCTCTCCCAGGGTCCAAATCCCAGGAACTTTTGGTTTCCAGGATGTCGGTCTTCACAAAAAGTTCATTCCCGCTTCCGGGTCAGCTGTTTCAGGTTCTGAATTGGTTGATTCCTAAATTATATTTAATATAGGTTCTCTCCTAGGGGTAAAGGCTTAAATGATGATTTAATTATCCTATGTAGGCCTCCTTAGAAGATTGTGCCCTAGTTTCATATAAAAGGCAGCTTTCTCTCTCATTTTCTCTAAGCATTTGGAAAACCATGATCAAGCAATTGAAGTCTTCTAATCAAGCATCAAGCATGCTTATGAAGTGAAGTCCAAGTGAGAAATTGAGCAATATTTGAAGCAAGCATCCATCATTCTCAAGTATCCATTTGCATGAAGGAGATCCATTGGAGGCCATTGAAGGATTCAAGCCAAAAAAGTGCCCTTTTGGTGATCTCTCCATCCATCTTCTTC
>MU227080.1:768173-797066 GCA_018584345.1 Thuja plicata
CCATGTTAAAACATTTCAAATCCTTTGTAGTGATTACACTCATGACCATAGGATTTTGGCTAAATTGTTTGCTAGAACCTTTTGAGATAAGGCTTTACAATGGTATTGTTCCTTACCTCCCTATTCCGTTGATTCTTTTCCCAAATTTGTTAATTATTTTATTCAACAATTCCAAAATAACATTGCACCACAAGTGTCCTTGTAAGATTTAATGCATTGTAAAAAAAATGTTAAAGAAAAATTGACTGATTTCATTGCTAGATTTAAGCATCTGTATGCTAAGATTTCTTATCTTGTTCCTGATATTGATATTCAGCATATGTTTATTTCAAATTTACAAAAGGATATTAGAGATAAGATTCTACTTACTGAATTTACCTCCTTTCAACAATTATGTGCAACACTTCACCATTATCAATTACAAGTGAGCCAGTTTGAGAGCAACACTCCAATGGCTCTTGTTCTAGTTGATAAGAGTGATAATTCTCCTAATCCCAATAAGTTTTAGAAACCTCACAACTATGTAAAGATTAATAAACAAACAAATGCGGTTGCTGATCAAGTTGCGGCTACTTCCAATAATGCTTCTGCATCCACTGCTTTCTATATGAATCGTACGTTTACTCCTCTCTCTGAAACTTTGCATTCTATAATGAGTAGGTTTTTAAGTGCTAGTATGATTACTTTACCTCCTATTCGACCTCTTCTTCCTACTACAATAGCTTCAAAATCCTTTGACTCTACCACTTTTTGCCAATACCATCACCAGAATGGCCATGACGCTGAGAAATGTTATTCTCTAAAGCATAAGATTCAAGACTTCATTGATTCTAAAGCTTTGTATGTTGATACTCTTGATGGTAGTGCAAACAAATATTTTTCTCCTCCTAACCATAATCTTCAAATATATACCAATCCTTTACCTACACATGATACTAATACTATAGCTCAACCATCTTCTGTAGACATTGTTTATGATTCGAAGATGGAGGCTCTTAATAACATTGTTAATGATGTGGAGAGTGTTTTTCCATCCAAAACTATTTTTCAAAATCCTTCACCTCCACTTCCACTTTCAATTCCACCTCAACCTCAAAAACAAATTAAGGATAAGCGACCTAGGGAACTTCTAATTACTTTTGATGATTCTGAAACAATTAAAGCTCCCGATGGTCCCCTTTATATTTATGCTAGGATTGCTAAGATACCTACTCATGGTTGTCTAGTTGATCCCACATCTTTAATTAATTTCATAACTAAAGAAAATCTTTTTATGAAAGGATTACAATGTGATTTTTATGATTCATCTGATGCAAGGATTCAAACTTGTAATGGCTTTCTTTATCCTACACTTGGTTCTATTACCTTACCTGTCAAACTCTGTGGTAAAGTTATAGCTACTACCTTCATAATTATTCCTACTTCTGATCAATTTCAAATCAAATTTGGTTTACCATGGATAACTGCTATGCATGCTATTGCCTCTCCCATTCATAAATGTCTTAAGTTTATTCACGATGGAGAAGTTAAGACAATTAATCATAGTTTGTATCAACCATTTAGGCCTAGAGATTGTACTACTCTTGATTTATTTTGGCCTTCATTACCTAACTCATGCCCTCCTCGCCCTGTTCATCTCTTTCGCTCATATCAAGCCTACAAACATTGCAAAATTGCAGAGTTAAGTATGCCTCGGATTGATTCCAACCATGGTCTTTTTCTAACTCCTACCATCCCTCCTTTATCCATTAATACTAATAAAATTAATCCTACATCTACCCTTCCATTACCACCTATTGAAATTCCTCCTATAGAACTTGTGAAGGAACCTGTTGTTATTCCTCCTAGTTCTCACAATATATCAAGCAAAATGAAACATAACAAATCTACTAATGAACATTGTAAGAATCATAGAGCCCATGATAGAGCTCGTGACTCTATTCTCAAAAACTCTTTACCGACTTTTGATCAACCTATGCCTGATGCAGTCAATATCACTATTCATGGTGTTAAGACAAATGAGTATGATGATCCTATTCACATATTGGATCCTATTTCTATCAACCTTGATGAGGAGGACACTCTTGATGATCCTATTGATCTTAATGATGAATATGAGACCATTGATCTTGATAATGATTTACCTCATATTCTTTCAACTTAATTAACAATCACACCTAGTATCGAACAACGCGATTCTCAAGAGGATCCTTGTTTGGAGCTAGCTATCATTCCTACTATATTTGATATAGTCCCTCTTGCGAGTTTCCCACCTACCCTAAATAACATCAGCCAAGATGGGGAAGGTTGACAACATGCTTCATTGGCTCATCCTTTATGGTAGCCATGTTTGTGTTTATATGTTGTAATGTGTTTCCCCCATAATGTGTTTCTAAATGTTTGTTAGATTCTTTTATATGACCCTTGTTACTCTATTGGTATAAGGTGATAAAAGAATCACAACTGTTGTTCAATTCTTCTATATGTATCTACATTCTTCTATATGATGTTTCATGTTATGTGATATTATTTGTAACTATTTTTCTTGTACAATCTACTTGGATCTATGAGATGGTGGCACTAATTCTTTTTGGTCTCCAGGTTGTGGTCTGAAAAGATTCCTCTTTGTAATTCTTAAGTTTCTTTCCTCCTTTGTGATTTTAGTTCTACTCTCTTTGGGGAATGATGTTAATTCATTTGCAATAATATCATATGTATATGTACATATTATCTTATGAACGTACTAACCTCACATTACGTAGATCCCTTTTGTGTTCTTATGTATGTTTATGTTTTATTTCCCATGATTTGTCCACTTTTGGGGGCATCTCACAGTGGAAATGTAATCCATAGAGTTGGTTATGTTTCCATTAAAATCATTGCTCCTGTTAAAGTGTTAGTAATGACTTTAATGTCGGGGCATACACTCTACTCACTTTTTGCACACACACGCATTCAAAATAGTTTTCAAAATATTTAAAATTTTTTCCCTTTATGGATTAAAAGAAACTAATCCTTAAAGCATGGTATTTAAAACTTTTTCCCTTTATGGATTAAGAGAAACTAATCCTTAAAGCATGGTATTTATAATTTTTTCCCTTTATGGATTAAAAGAAACTAATCCTTAAAGCATGGACATATTTTTTTTTACATTTTTAGGATCTCTTGATCCCTCCAGTTTAAATTTACACAGATCTCCTTGATGGGTTGACTTGTGAGTAGCCAAATTCACTATGCGGTTCAACTCCATCTTTCCAGTTACACCTTTGTGTGGTTCACAATGGGACATAAGTTCTCATTGGGTGAGATAATCACACTCTTTTTATCCTTTCTTAACTAAGTGATGCCTCTCTTATCAGGAACTTAAGGATGATAAGGACTTGAGTCCCTTGGGGGCTTGAGGGTTTCTTTATCCCTTTTGATTTTAATAAGATTGTCTTTTCTGTATGATCTCCTTTACCAAGAGTTTGTGTTGAACTCATACTCTTGCTAAAGTGGGGGCTAAAAGTATAGTAAAAAAATGGAAGCACTTCTATAGGAGACTGGTTTAGCCTTCTGAGTGAGTGGTTTGGGGTCATGAAAAGCACCTCTAAATGGGTTCTTGATCTTGACATGGCTTCCCCCTTGACCTGCCTTTCTAACCTCCATTTCGTGACCTAAATTCTGCATTTTGGGTCTCTGACCTGTTATCTTGGGATTTGAGGACAAGGTCAACCTCCTAGGATAGGTTCAACCTCCTAGGATAGGGTCAACCTCAGCCTTGTACTAGGATAGGGTCAACCTCG
Source organism: Thuja plicata (assembly GCA_018584345.1). Lineage (NCBI taxonomy): Eukaryota > Viridiplantae > Streptophyta > Pinopsida > Cupressales > Cupressaceae > Thuja > Thuja plicata. The sequence continues at coordinate 771,959 of MU227080.1, forward strand.
ACCCTGTCCCAGGGTCCAAATCTCTGGAACCTTTGGTTTTTGGGATGTCGGTCTTCACAAAAAGTTCATTCCCGCTTCCGGGTTAGCTATTTTGGGTTCCGAATTGGTTGATTCCTAAATTATATTTAATATAGGTCCTCTCCTAGGGTTAAAGGCATAAATGATGATTTAATTATCCTATGTAGGCCTCCTTAGAAGATTGTGCCCTAGTTTCATATAAAAGGGAGCTTTCTATCTCATTTTCTCAAAGCATTTGAAAAACCGTGATCAAGCAATTGAAGTCTTCTAATCAAGCATCAAGCATCCTTATGAAGTGAAGTCCAAGAAATAAATTGAGAAAGATTTGAATAAATCATCCATCATTCTCAACTATCCATTTGCATGAAGGAGATCCATTGGAGGTTATTGAAGGATTCAAGCCAAAAAAGTGCCCTTTTGGTGATCTCTCCATCCATCTTCTTCCAAAGCCCTTGTCAAGTTCAAGAATCCATTCAAGACTTGGTGTTGGAGATCTGCAAGCAAGAGATTGAAGACATCATTAAATTCTACATTCCATTTTTTGAAGCATACTTATGGATCCACGGATTCGAATCCGCCACAAGGACATTACAAGAAAGGTGAATTTGAGTTTCGCTTTGTTATTCTTTATGAAATCTTCAATTACATATATTAAGGTTAATTCAAAAATTAGGGTTTGACCAAGGAAAACCCCTTTCCCCCAACAAACAAACATTTTTCTTATAGGTACAGGTTCGAGACTATAAATCTGAGGCCAGATCTGGATACCCTTTTGGGATTTCTTTCAGACTGTGCGAACAGGGACACTTTCGGAGTTGAGCAGATCAAGTTGGAAAAAGTGGTATAGGGTCCACCTTTTTCATAAGATGACATCAGAATGGAAAAATATTTTTGGGTTTAGTCCATCTCTCTATTTCGGTTTGGTATCAACTAACATCATCTCTAGAAACAGTCTACAAATCTCAGAAAACAACAATCTTTGATCTGCCATTTTGTAAGGTTGGTACTTTCTCCTATTCTTTTCAATTACTATCATTAATCATATTAATCAATCAATTTATATAATTTAAGATCCCCTTTCTTGGTCTCTTTCCAAATATTGGATTCATTTGTGTATTATCCCTTTTGGGGTTGATCAAAATTGGATCTCCTATTTTGTATTTGAGGGTGAAAGAAAGGAGCATCTTATCTTCCCTTAATCACAACCACAATTTTCTCCTTTACATTTTGGTAACATAACATCATCAACCACATCTATTTTTTTATGTTACACTTTATAGTGCAACCCATGTGGCCCACACATGAATCGAGAGACCATGCCCACAACATCTGAAATGTCAATTCTTGTGAGTCAAATAGATGAGATCCCCAGCAAGTTGTTGCTGCAAAGTACCAACAACAATAGTTGTTGATCTGATTTCTTTTTCGATTGTCAGTACTTTGCAGAAAAAAATTGTTTGGGATCTCATCTATTAATTTCTATGCAAACTCCAACATTAATCCCCCCAATTTCTTTGAAAAGCCCTGGGTGGGGGAGAAACTATGGAGCAAGTGTGCCAATTGGATGGGATTTGTGGCCGTGGTGGAGGATGAGCAAGAAATAAAGAGACTCGGGCAGTGCAACATCGTCATCAAAAAATACAAGGGAGAAAATATGAGCATAAAAATCATGGGCCACAGCTTAGGAAACACACTCACAATGTTGAGTGTGTATGACATTGCGTTCAATGATTATTTTTAATTAGTCACAAAATGGATCGAAAAGCTGCCCTGGAGTTATTCCCATGTGCCCGGGTGCCCTGTGGATGCCTGCCAGAAGCTCATCCCAATCATTTGCATGCATGTGGATGCCTCTAGGAGGCATCTCCATGCATCTGGATGACTGTGATGAGCTTCCAGTAGGCATCCACAGGGAATTAGCTTCCGCTTCTGCTCCCGCCTGCATCTGCTTCCCCATTTGGCCATATTCTAGATGCATTAGTATCTTAGCTCAAAACACAAGGGAAGATAGCTTTCAAGCCTATAAATCTTTCCAAATGTGCCAAAAATTCTTACATCATCTTCCAATTTCTTAGATATTTTAACTATAAAAGCCATAGGTATCTCTGTATGGTGAAAAATATAGAAAATTTATTTTACCCCTCTTTCTCGATGTTTAAGTGCATGCAGGTTTTTGTATACAGTTAATGTGTCTTGGGCTTATAAGAGTATAGATGGATATATCCACTATGTTTTAATTTTCATTTCACTTTTTCCATTATTACATATTGGCTAAATGTAATTTACGTTTTTCCCACATGCTTCCAACCTAAGTTGTAGGAATCTCTTAATGAAAGGTCAATTCGTAGACATTTCAAAACTGCAAATGTGCCAGAAGAAAATTGCCAACTCTTAATAACTATTCTCTCTACATTCCCCAAAAGGAAAGTAATCCAAAAACATACTAAATCATTGTTTGCATGATTCCAATAGTTTCTCACAGTTTCAACCCCTTACCAGCAAAAATCATGTTTCAGATGACCTTCCTTCATCAAATGTTGGCTTTTTAACAAATCACCTTCAATTGTAGACATCAGTAAAAGGTATGTAAAGAGCACTATGTCAATGGAAAGTGAGTAGGGAAGTACAAATTAAGTGTTCTCTCGAGGGAAAACATGATTTTAGTGACTTCCATCCAATTTCTATCCAATTTTATGGATTTATAGATATGCCATCGACCAGTAACCAACTTCTGACAAGGTCAAATCTTGGAAAAGCATCAAAATATCATAAATTTCTAGATTAAGTCATCAACCCTCACATATCCTTAGTTCTTATTCAGAAGGGATGATGTACTAATTTGAAATATTAGTGTTGAAGGTCATAAAAAATATAACCACATGCTACTCTCATGTTTTTGGTTCATGTTGAGGGGGCATTTAATGCCATTATAATTAATTTCATAAATCTATAATGTAAGATTTAGAGGTTAACTCATGCGAGGAGTCAATCATGGGTTACATTAAAGGTTTTCTTAGCATGTTTTGTGCTCCAAATCCAAAAGAAAACCATAGAACCTGACATATCCCACATTATTTTTGGCATGACATTTATAGCTTCATCTATAAAAGTCTAAAGACTAGATTTTAAGTTTTAACATTAAGCATTGGAATTATTTACAAAATTGAATAGATAATTATCTGTTTTTGTTTATAGTTATGACCTTCCACAGTCTATGTAAATGATCAATTCTTTTGGTAGAAATTCTGTCAATTTATTGTATCAACATTTCAGATATCACTTCAGATCACAGTCTGTGATCCATCATCAGGACAAGGAGAAACTTTCATAGCTATGTTTTTCATGTCCTTTTCTCATGCATGTATAAAATTTTAAAGCTCTAATTTTTTTAGGTTTTATAGGTTAGCTGTTAACCTAGTTTCCAATTACATCTTTTAGGCATCATAAAACTCTTGATCCCAATTATATTTCTATTTCAGAGACTATACCCATATCCAAGTCGCATGCAACTTCCAACTAAAATACTTCTCTCATGACCTATTTTTTCTCTGACGATGGAACCTAACCACACAATAAAAGAAGAAAAAATGAGCAATGCCTAGTTGGAAATTAACATGAAATGTTATAATAATGTGCAGGTCACATCTATTTAAAATTTTATTTAACTCTCTATTTTGGTTTAAGAAAAAAGTTGAACAAAAAACAAAAATAGTATATGTACTGAAATATTCATTAAAACACTTTGTTAAAAAATACACTTGTGAAAGCTTTCTTTGATCCTACTAACAAAGCCTAACACTTCAAAGAAAATAAAGAGCTTAAAATAATAGTTACAAACCCTGTGGCCTTTCTCTAATTCAACTTTCCACCATGCACACAACTTCCCATCTTCAAGTTGAGGTCCAGCAAAAGATGTAGCCTACAAGGAAAGTTACAAAAATTATAAAAAATGATAATCCATGAATAAATATCTACAATTACTAATAAGAATGTTTGAAAAACCTGGTATTTTCTTGAAACCAATGCTTTAGCATCAGTGAATCTTGACAGAAGGCTACTTGCACTCCTAGAAATATTCTGCAAGATCAAAGGTTTTGATTTTTGTAAGGAAAGTACTTTCAAATATCAGAAAAAAGTTCAGTTATCAAATGCGTAGTACCTTTAGCACATTGTATTGTGTTTATCTGCTACAATAGTCTCTCTAAACCAAATTTGGTCTCTAGCATAAGAATTTTAAATCTTCAAAGGACGCATTTTATAATCTCCCACATAATACCTGTATAAAAATAGGATTCATCCATGCATGTTTACCATATGAAGTACCAGTGTAATAAATTACACCATTATGATCACCATCACATATATACAAGAGCTCTTTAAAAATTGTTGGTCTGTGATGAAATCTCATACAACTAGTCAACCAAATTTTCTTATTTGTCTCAAACACCTTGGATTTTTGCCTACATCCAAATAGTTTTATGCTAAACTTAGTGAGGAAAAAAAAAAGTTTATAAGCTCCTAGAAACACCCAACAAAAACATAAAATAGTCCATATACATCATATGTAGTTCAGATAAATGAATTTTGATATCTTGCTTTTGCTCATTTGCTACTTCAACTGCATTAGACTTAAGGTACAAAAGTGCTTCTGTTATCTTCTCAATTAAAATCCATTAACAATCAGTAATGTTTAATTTCATAAAGAACAATTTCAAAAGGTGAAAATATAAAGTAGTTGCTTGGAGAAATGTAGCCATGACAAGGAGAAAGAGGTAAAATGGCTTGATAAATGTATAGAGGAAATTCATAATGCAAATATTGTTGCAAATTTATATGATGATGTTAAATCATATAATCATTATTTAAACATCCCTTAAAGATCCAAACTTAGCTAAAAATCCTTGAAATTTGTGAAATTAAAATAAATTTAGCTAGCAACGCTGATAAATATTTTTCCAGTGCATGTAAGCTTTCTTCTAGTTCTTGTGAAAATTATTTTAGTGCTTACAAACATTCTATTAGTGCCTATAAATATCCATGAAGTGTACTAGAGAAGGAAAAGATGGACATATTGATAAACAACAAGTTCAAAATTCACACGGATTCACAAGGTTCAAAATTCATCCATAGCATGGGAGCCATCAAAACATTCCAGCAATGGTAATTGAGGGAGAAATATTAATAATGGGTTTTTTCCTCAGATATATAAACATATAAGATTTAGGTTTGCTAAACCTAATAGGGCATCATTCAAATTTTACCTGAAGTTGAGTAAGGATAAGAAAATAATCTTAGATATTTGTGAAGAAGAACCACAAAGGGGTAAAAAAAATTTTGAAAATGAGTCACATAGGGAGAGGCCCATCATAAGGTTTTTAGATGATCCATTTTTGTAGTGATTTTATCATGAAGCACACAAGGATTATAGTTATTTCACATAACATGAGCTAGTCCATATGAATTTTAATAAAAGAAGACAAGGAGCATATCATCAATGGAGAAACAATTGTAACAGATAGACCTTTCTACCACATGAGAAGATATACCAAAATGTAGAGAAGGAATTTGTTCAACAAACATATCTGAACCGTTACAAAGATTATATGCAAAAGGTCCCAAGGTCTATGACTAACCCTAGCTTGACAGAAACCACCAATTCATTCAAGGTGCATAGTAATGCCCAAAAAAAACTTCTAAAAGCTGACATCTAGGGCTTCCTTCAACCCAAAATATGACAAGATATCAGAGAAAAGGAAAGTGAAGGAACAAAAGGCTCAAAAAATGGCAAAAATATGGATAAGGAAGTTGATTGTTGATCAGGGAAAGCATGTAAGAAAAGAAGAGGAAAAAGGGAAAATGATCCAAGATGGATTCTCTACTACTACTATTACCCATGACCTACTTATTCCTCAAATTCAAGATCTCAGGCAAATAATTATCATTCAAGTAAGTTCAAGAAATCTCTGCTTCCATTACAAACCTTGCAAACCCTAATATCATAAGCATGTAATGGAGTGGATAGAGTTTTCTCTTTGGACTCTTCTAAGGGTATATTTTTAGTTTTGTTTAATTCAAGTATAGATTGAGATATTGTTTTCAAATTTAAGGGATGGATATTGTAAGGAGTACATTTATGCATGAACTCTGGGATACCAAAATTTTCTTGGATAAGTTTGATATTCATTTTGTTTCCTTTTGGATACAATTCAAAAGTTTGTCATTAGAGTATAGGGAGTTTCATCTGATTGAACACATAGAAATTTACATAGGCATTTTCTTAAAGCATGATAAGGTTTTTTTTTATGATCCTTTGTAGCCATTAAGAGTGTGTATTTTTATAGGCACTTCAAATAAAATTCCTCATGGTATTTAGATAAACTCTCTTAATGGCCAATGGATCCAAAAAATTCAAATTGAAAGCAAAGACAATGCATGTTCTTCATATCATTCTATGGAATATCTTAAGTCAAAATGCATTGTCCATTAGATGAAACAAAGGGCTCTGATTCTAGTAAATATAAAGATCCAAACATTCAAAATATTTAGCAAACCAATCAAGTACATTAATAGAATAATGCAAAAACATAGATTGAAATTTTGCATAAGCCGAGTAGATTGATGCATGATAACGTTTTCACTAGTAATCCACAAGATGAGTCCAATTTCACATACTCTTTTAATCATATGAGATATATTCCCAACTTCCTCATGCAAATCATTCTATATGGAAATTTCTCTCAAAACATACATGTTATGAGCACAACAGGTTTTAGAGTAAATGTTCATTTTATTTAGAAAATATCTTATAGTGAAATTGGCTTCTCTCCTTAGATTTTTTGAATAATGAAATGTTAGCATCTCAATCTATTCAAAATGAAATATGTGATATTCTACCAATGAAATCTATGAATAATATAATAAGTGGCATGGTACCGGTTAAACATAATGAAATTTGTGATAGGGTACTAGTTCAGTACACTAAAAACCTAGTCTCAGAGTCTACTCTCCAAAAAATGGTTGAAGACTTTTTTTACATGGTAGGATCAAATTTGATTGACCACATAGAAGAAGAATATTATGTAGAAAATTACTATATCAGTACTGACAATGTATCTAAACCTCAGGGTCTAGACTACACATTGACTGCAATTAATCAGTTTGAAACACGCATGAAATAAAAATATTCATAGGATGAGGAAATGAAAATGCAAAGGTTAATGTCTCAACATATCCCTAATCTCAAATGTCACCAACTGATAATATTGAGGCATTCATTAAGGAAACATAACCATAGTATGAGGACTCACATAAATCAGATTTTGATTACTAACAGACTCTCTCAATATCAAAAAATATGTCCTCATATAGTCTATAAATATATGTGCACATAAATATATGTGCTCTAATATATAAGTGCCTATAAATATCCATGAAGTGTACTAGAGAAGGAAAAGATGGACATATTGATAAACAACAAGTCATTTACCAATTAGAGTTCATCCTATTCAAAAGGAAATATTTTTCAAGTTCTAGACCTTAAGCTGACTTACAATATTTTGTTGGGTAGACTGTGGATACAAAAAATACAAGCAGTACACTCTACTTATCATAAATGTGTAAAGTTTCCAGACATGGGTCAAGAGATCATTGTTAGTGGATATTTGAACCCATTTTAATCTTGCAACAATGGAGAATTAGTGATGGATTCATGTGTTTCTCATAATAGTGAAGGTTCTACATCAAATTCATCTAAGAAACAAGAAAAAGAAGAGATCCCTATTCCAAGTTTGAAACTCAAAGAGAAAGAAAAGGAAGATCCAAATGATTACCCTAATACCTCAAGTTGTAACTTAGAAGTTAACACATCTTCATCAAACAAAGTCAAGGAAAAATGTAGTTTCCTAGAATCAAAGGAGATAACCCTAGTTCCTCAAATTGATATCCTTGTATTCAAGAGGAATAAAAAAATTTCTACATCAGAAAAGAAGAAATACAATATGACACATTATAAAAAGATAGAAATCATGATGAAGAATTTTGAAAAGCATTGCAAAATTCATCAAAAAGGTGTAGGATAATATTATTTATAAATTATGGATATGCCTATTTCTCCTAGATCTCATGGAAAACCATTTGATTCAAATGATCAAAAGCCTCACAAGTATAATGAAAATATTTTAAGACCTAGCATATCCTCGACTGATGTAGAAGAGAATTGTAGACACCTAAAATTGACCAGGTGTATCTCAAGCTTTCAAAACTATAAATCTTAGCTCAATGCTTCAAAATCTCATCTTAATTCAAAACAAATGAATCAAATCAAATGGACATTTATCAAATCAAATGGCAAAAAATTAAATCAAATTAAAAGAATCAAATAATCATGAAATCAACTAATTAAGTTCAAGCCTAAAGGGATTAATCAAATTATGTAATTGATTTTTCAATTGTATAGTTCAAGTCAAAAAGATTAAATCCAACCCAATTACCCTTCCATGGCTAATTTAATTAAATGGTGGAGTTATTTAATTCCTAAATATCTTTGAGACAACCAACCAACTTTCCCTCCATTTGAGAACACCTCAAAGCTTTTGACTTAACCAAGCTTTGATCATGATCAATTCACTCTACCCCCTACCCTTGGGAAAATGCTATAAATACAAGCCATTTCCTTTGTGTTTGGGATCCAAGAATTTCAAGAGAAAAAGAATCCTTACTATAGGCATATTGAGATAATTTGATAGCATTGGAGAGATTTTGAGAGAATTTCAGCATTTGCATTAGCATTTTTAGCATATCATGTTTAGGAGCATTTGTTATTTTCTCACATATCTTGGAGCATTTTGAGCATTTTTGAGAATTCTAGCTGGATTTGAGCATTTATTTACCATTCATATCTCATTCTAGGATTTTCCTTGAGAGAGATTAATCCTAAGAGCTCTCTTAACAAAGCTTGGATAGAGAACCATGAGATGATATAGATTGTTAACTTTAATTCTTAGATTAATTTGTTTTATCTTTCCATAGAATTTTTGCTCTTAATATTAATCTCATGAAGGTGTATTTTCTTACACACATAATGGTGCCCATCGAGGGGCTCTAAGCCTCTTTACTAAAATTTTTATCATAAGATTTGGTGTGTTTTCTTTTTTTTTGGTGTTTTTCTTGCAGAAAATAGGAGAAGAGCCACGTATGCGATGCTAAGAGCCGCTTATGAACACAAAAATGCCACCTACAGAGCCTGATTCATCTTCATATTTCATTCTGTTACCGTGTTTTAGATAAATTAGGCCACCTACCAGATAAATCATGTCACTTGCTAGATAAAGTGCACCGCTTATGAATTTTCAACAGTCGCCTACCAGCAATCTCTGGCCGCATTTTATACTTTTTGCACCGCCTGCTCTTTTTAATTAGCCAACCTATGTTTTTTTAAGATCCGCATGCTAAGATTTAAAAGTCGCCTATAAATTTTTAAGTTACACTTAAGAATATTTGATAGCCACATTTTAGCTATTAAATATCGCGTAATCAATTTTTCTTTAAATCAAATTTTGGTTAATTCTGTCACTGTTGTAATTCTCTGTGTTTTCTTATCCTACAGATGAAAAATTACCCAAAGGTGCACAAACCAGAGAAGCAGATCTCAAATCCTAGCAAAGAGGTAAGAATCAAAACCAAGAATGATAAGCAAATACATATAGTGAATTTATTAGAGAGTTTATTTGAGGAAGAACACTTGTATGATGATTACCTTAAGGTGTTCTTTGCTTATAAACCAAAATTTCCTACTCTCTAATTGATTTTGCATCCTTACATCTTTAAAAATTTTATTGTTAAATCTTTCATTTTAAAAGAACTTTTAGGAGGTATTTTTGTCATTTGTTTTTTTTTCCAAGTTTCCTTCACTTTGCCTCGCTTTGTGCTGACTAACTTGTTGGAGGAGACGGAGAGGGAACAATCGCCACTAGGTGAGTAAAAAAAAGCAAAAATACTCAAAAATGCACCTAGCCTTGCTAGATTCAAAATTAGGTACTTATCTAATCAAGATTGCATTACTTAACTTGTGGAAATTCATTTGAATCTAGTATAAATAAGGACACCTTACTATTTTCTATTCGAACAAGACATCAGGTATATGCTCTCAACTTTTCAAAGTTGATCAAAAAACCAAAAGTGTCAAGTTTGGGTAGTCAAAAGAAAGGAAGGATTAATTGAACCACACACTTCATTTCTAAGAACCTCCTTGTCAAGAGGTTGAAAATAAACAGATCTGTTTGAGGTGTTTGGAACAAAGAAAAACAATAGGGATATGCTCTTCACTCTTTGAGTGAACCAGATTCCCAAACTTGTTGGACTGAGTTCAATTCTTGCTAAATAGAGCTTTAAAGGGCCTGCCTCCTAAGAATTGCCTTATGAGGATGGTGACAGGGAATGACCCAAAGTGGGAGATATTTACTTTTACCATAATATCGTCTGACCCACTATAAATAATGCCCTTTACCTTAATTAGAAAGGGGCTAAAACCTGTGCAAGCCATCCTCACTTCCTCTAGTAGTCCTTCAGGATTGTGCAAAATTGTACTTTTGTGCATGTGGGAATCCCTCAAAGGGGTAAAGGATCTTGTCAAGATTTAGACTGGAATAGTTTGAGACCTAATAAAGTAGCAGATCTACCTTTGTAGAGCCATGATTAAAAGCTATATTTATTGACGCTAAGGTAGATTGCTTGGAAGACATTCTTGTGCAAACCTATTAAAACATATGAGAACATACACTTTTAGTGTGGTTTTAGGAATATGGTACAAATTTGATGTTTGTGTTGAGTTTGTACTTCATTTTCATGCAAGAATATTCTTTAACAGGTCTGATCAAAACCTTTAAACTTTTAAAATCCAAAAAAATTGAAATTTTCAACTTTGATCAGCAAAGAGCCACCTACAAACAATTATGGGCCACCTACAAACAATTTTTTGCCACCTACAAACAATTCTGGGCTTCCTATAAGGAATTTTGTGCCGCCTAAAAATAATTTTTTGCCACCTACAAACAATGATGTTCCGCCTACAAATAATTATGTGCCGCATACAAATTGCAGAGTGCCGCATAGAGTAATTCCAGTAACCACTTACCAACATTTAAAGGCTGCCTACACATAGGTAAGTTCCACCCAAAAACAAAGAAGGGAAAATAGGGGGCATTTCCCAAGGGTTTGGAAAGATTTTGAAATCATATTTGGATACCCTTTTTGGAGTTATTTCTATCCAGTGCAACAAATAGATCATATTCCTTCGAATATCTATAATGATGAATCTATTGGAGAAACAAATCAATCCTATGGTGGAGAATAATTATCAAAATCAAGATCAAAATCTCCATAGGACTCCATACAATGAAGTAACTGACAATGCGATACTGGAGGCATCCCAAGATCCTGTATTCCTTGAAATCATGGAACAAATTTTGATGAGGGATAAAGAAGCATATTTTTCTCAATTAGGAGAAACCCTTCCTCATAATGATGACATATCAACCTTAAGGAAGAATTAGGAAAAACAAAAGGATACATCATCTAACTAGCCATCGTTAAGATCAATTTTTCCTTTACTTTATGATGATTGGCCATTTGCATCTTCATCTTCTTTACGAAATGAAACATTTAAGTGCCATAAACCTATCTTGGAACAAGGGAAATTTTATGACCACCTTATTTGTGATAAAGAGAATGGAGATAAAGATGCCACTCTCAAGAAATATTTAAACCAAAAACCCCTATCTAGCAGGGTTTCTCCCATAGCCTTTACTCCTTTCATCCTTCATCCATTTCACAAAACTTCAAAACTATCCAAAATTCCTCCACCAAAGAGCAAGCCTAATGATGATACTTTTCACATTGACTATGTCTACCCTCAAGGGCTACCTCTAAAAGAAACCCAAGCTAATTTACATCTTGCTTCAAATCATTTCAATGCTTCAAAGATCATAGACCCTAAGCTTCCATGTGCTTCAATTCCTATTCAAAAGGATTATCCATCACTCTTCCAAAAATTCCCCATGCATATCCAAGCATCTACCTTATCATTAGAAGTGTCTCCATGTCAAGAGGATAACCCAAAGAGAAAAGAAACAAGTATCAATAAAGATCAAGATCAAGATGTTATCCAATCCCCTCCCATATTTGATGAAGGTCCCATATCCATAGAATCCGACGATGAACCCCTTGTAGGCTTTCATTTCTTCCAAGATGATATCTTTCCAGGTCAAGAACAAAGTGTCCTTCTAAGCTCGATATCTAATCGACTTCCCAAGAAAGATCAAGATATCCCCACCACCATTTCCAATGAACATATTGAAAATCAATAGAAAAACATCCTCTCTAAACCATTTGAAGATCCTTGTCAAGATCAAAGTATCCCATCAAATCCTTGTCATGATCCTCCATATTCACCTCAAGAAACCATCATTCCTCCATATCCCTTGCATAAGAATAAATCCCTTCAAGCTTTAGTTGATCGTATCAAAGTTTCTCCCATGAAAGCTACTCATAAGCCTATTGGTATAAAGATAAATATTAAAGATGAGAGCCTTGACAATGTAACTCATGCCAAAGATATTGATATCCCTTTCACACCTTATCTCCCTCCATTCAAACGCAACCATGCACCTTCACCATCCTCCAAATCCAATTTGGGTTCCTATGTCCCAAAGCTAAAGTCTTCATCCCTTCCATCCATATTGGGTCCATAAATTCCTTCATCAACCATGCCTACCATCCCTAGCTCTTCATCCACTTACCCTACCATGTATCAAGATCAATGAAGGCAGACATACTTGAATAATCTCCAAACACCACTCCATATGAACTCTCCATATTCTTCCTATTCACCCAAAATTCCCAAGTCTTTTGGAAGAAATTTGGATGTGCAACATAAAAATCATAAATCCATGAATCTACATGTATAAATATTGCCATGTCCCATCTAATTGACATGTGAATGAAAATAAAAAAGAAGTATCCAAAAGGCCGCAAAGGTCGACAAAGCAAAATGAAATATCCAAAAGGCCGCAAAGGTCCACCAAGAAAAAAGAAAAATCAACAAAAATGTGGGTTCCTAAATCCCTCATTGAAGAAATGCATTCAAAAGCATCATAAAAGAAAGAAAAATCAAAGACTATGTTGATTCCCAAGTCACTTTTGAAAGAATTTCACACAAAAGAAAAATCAAAGTTGACATTCAAGCTTCCAAAGGCTTCCACTCCATCTCCTTCCAAACATTTTCCACCTTCCAAGTCTACTTTGGGTTCCTATATCCCAAAATCCACTATCTTAGCTACATTCTCACCTCCTTCATCCATTTTTCCTCCATCATTGCACCATCCTTCAAAGTGTGAGTCACATTTGATCTTGCCAACATTTCCATTCATAACATACCTTCTTATCCTCACATTCATTATCCAATACATGCTTTCCATCTTTCCATCCCTCTTATCCCATCTATGGCAGAAAATGTTCACCACCATCTACCCTTATCTTCCATATCTATCCTTTGTCATCACCTTATCGATATCTTTGAGCATCCTAGTCATCTCCATGGTTTATTATAGCATATATTTCAGAAGAGAAATGTCCAAAGATCCAAATGTTGGGGAAATTTTGAAAAATACAAAAAAAGAAAGAAAAATTTGAAAAAAAAAAGAGAAAAAGTGCCTTGGTGAAAACCTAGCAATAGGCACCTTGGTAGAGAAAGTAAAGAGAAATCAATTCATCCTATGGTTAAAACCACTTCTTGAGGCACCTTGGACAAGTACCATGATGAAAACCTGGAAAACAGGCATCATGCATAATTCCTTCCTCTTGCACTCTACACTTGGGGGCAAGTTTCATCCTTGTTATCCTCCATCTTCCATATTCTACCATTTATCTCACTTGCATCCATATTCCCTCTTTTACCTTTGGTCTTGACAAGGTTGAACATATCCATGAGCATCAAGTATCTTGACACCATTATCCTTTCCATCAAGTTATTCACTTGTTGCATCCATGCTACCCTATAAGGATCTTGCTTCTCCCCAATCCAACTTCATTACTCCTAACCAGTCTTTCCATAATCCCAAAATCATCCCCTCATAGCCTCCAACACCCTTTATCATGATTGTGCTATCTTATCCACATTTTACCTAAATTGATCTATTGCTCTTGATCGGAAATGGAGAAAGTAAAGTGTAAAATTTGTTATCAAAAAAACCTCTTGACATATCCACTCTTTTGGATCACTCACTTTCATGACATCAGGTCATTATCCTATATGCTATCTAGAACTACATCATTGGCTTCCATTTCTTATCCAAAAACATGTTTCGCATTTCTATATCCTTTTTCCTTAGCTTGGGTAATCTTGAGGAGATGGTCCTACGGGTCACATTCGCATGCCTCATCCATCACGACCTTTCCATTCAAAATCCATCAACTTCCAAATCCAACCTTCATGTCTTGTATCTTGCTAGACATTAGGGGCAAACCACTGTGATCTTGTTTGAGAGATGGTAAAAATTCAAAATTCTAAAATCAAAAAATTCAAAAAAAATCAAATATCTCTAAAAAATCCAAAAACATTAAAAAAATCTAAAAATCCAAAAATCTTGCATAAAGTCTTTTAGCTACATTGTCACATACTCAGTTGTATTTACCCTAGGTTTACACGGTCTCATTTTTACTTGGGGGAAAAAATCATGGATTTTGGTACCAAATGGATTCAATAGTGCAACACCTTGTTCACACATCAGAAGAAGATTTTCAGATTCAGGATCGACATTTTGGAACCTTTGATAAATATCATTGTTCAACCCTAAACAATTTGATTTCTTAATATGATCCTTGAGCTTCATTACCTTATTTTATTAGGATTAAAAATTGACAAACCCTAAATGATCAGAATGTTAATAATTCTTTTTGAAAATCCTTGTACATTGCAAAACACTTGGAATTTTTGATGAGTTTTTCATTGAATTTTTTAAGTCATGTTCATTTTAGCTAATCGAGGATGTTTCGACTAGATTGGCGATAATGGAGACATGATGTTTTCTTAGGCTTTTGTGTTATTTTTTTGAGGAAATTTTTTTAACTTGTGTGAATTAGTCTAACAAAATGGTCATCAAAGAACCATCAAGGAAATTCATATGGGAAGGAGGGTTAACCTTTGTTTATTTATGCAAAAGGATACCTTGGTTATTTAAATATTCCATATCTTAATACTAACCTCCACTTGCAACATTGAATCTGATGAAACTGGTATTCATACTCCCATAGTTGGTCATTCAACTAGTGAGGGTTGTACTAGGTTCATTAAACAAGGTCACCACGTGAGATGAAAGTCATATTCATATTCTTATGGTCGCAGTGGCACCAGTAAGGATTGTATCAACTCCTAGTTCCACAATGCTCAATGATGAAAATATATCTCAGTTTGCATTTCTTTTGCAAACCTCAAGGACAATTAGTTGCATTGCATTGCATTCATGTTAGATTAATTGAATTTATTTAGAATTATCTTTCCAAGTGAAGGGGGTGGAAGTGAATCATGATTACATCATCAAAGTCCTAATCAATGTCCTCAAATATCTGATCCATCAAATTGATCACATGCTACATCAAGGATATCATCAATATACATTTGCTGACCTAGGGGTAATCTCACCATCTAATCAACTAGGGCCAACCTAACTTTGTTTATCCCCTGTACTTATTTCTACACCTGATTCATATCAAATGACCCTATCTATCAGCCTCCCACCATCAATCTTCCCATCTAATCCAATCCAATCGAATATCAATCAGTCGAATCATCCAATTGATCATCTAACGTCAATCATTTATCCTATCACCCATTTTCTCATTTTGAGCACATCAAATTTCCTAACTCTAGATCTTGAGGAAGTAAATTCATTCCCTTTGTTCGTTTCTCTAGATCTTGAGAGTGAATTATCAGTTCATCCAATCAATCCATTTGTTCGTCTCTCTAGATCTTGAGAGTGAATTATTGGTTTATCCAATCACTTCATCAACCTATCCTATCTAATTAATATCAATACAACATCAACCAAGTGATTCTAACTGACATCAAGTGATATTTGAACATCATCAACTTATCTCAAACATCAACAACATTTTCTCAATCAAACCTGTTATCATCAAATTCTCTTCACACTGGGGCATGTTTTGTTGCCAGGATCAATGTTTTTCCGAAATGAAAACATCTTGGATCTATTCAATCAACATTGTTCATCAAAATTTTCACCTACAATCAATATGATTTCATTTCTGAGGGGGCATCATCATAACATTCAACTATGATTCTGGGGCATTAAAATTTCAAATTTCATATCAGAGCTTCATATCAGAGATTTCATATCAGGGTTTCATATCAGGGTTTCATATCAAGGTTTCATATCAGGGTTTCATAGTAGGGTTTCATATCAGGGTTTCATATCAATGTTTCATATCAGAGTTTCATATCAAAGTTTCATATCAGGGTTTCATATTAGGGTTTCATATCAGATTTTCATATCATATTTTCATATGAGTCAATTATTTCATCAACATCGAATCAATGATCAGGACAATCAAGCTTTCTTTGAATCAATTTGCTTCGCACATCAATTCAAAGAGGGGCATTTGTAGACACCTAAAATTGACCAGGTGTATCTCAAGCTTTCAAAACTATAAATCTCAGCTCAATGCTTCAAAATATCATCTTAATGCAAAACAAATGGATCAAATCAAATGGACATTTATCAAATCAAATGGACAAAAATCAAATTAAATTAAAAGAATCAAATAATCATGAAATCAACTAATTAAATTCAAGCCTAAAGGGATTAATCAAATTATGCAATTGATTTTTCAATTGTATAGTTCAAATAAAAAAGATTAAATCCAACCCAATCACCCTTCCATGGATAATTTAATTATAAGATGGAGTTATTTAATTCCTAAATATATTTGAGACAACCAACCAACTTTCCCTCCATTTCAGAACACCTCAAAGATTTTGACTTAACCAAGCTTTGATCATAATCAATTAACTCTACCCCCTACCCTTGGGAAAATGCTATAAATACAAGCCATTTCCTTTGTGTTTGGGATCCAAGAATTTCAAGAGAAAAAGCATCCTTAATATAGGCATATTGAGAGAATTTCATAGCATTGGAGAGATTTTGAAATAATTTTATCATTTGCATTAGCATTTTTAGCATATCATGTTTAGGAGCATTTGTTATTTTGTCACATATCTTGGAGCATTTTGAGCAGTTTTTAGCATTCTAGCTAGATTCGAGCATTTACTTACCATTCATATCTCATTCTAGGATTGTCATTGAGAGAGATTAAGCTTGAGATCTCTCTTAACAAAGCTTGGATAGAGAACCATGAGATGATATAGATTGTTAACTTCAATTCTTAGATTATTTTATTTTATCTTTCCATAGAATTGTTGCTCTTAATCTTAATTTCATGAAGGTGTATTTTCTTACACACAAGAATAAAATCCAAAAATGGTCATATAAAGATGAAGGAGAAGAAAATTATAATGAAAGGGTTCAACACATTAGCATCCCTGGAAATCAATATCAGAAGGGCTATCAAATCATGAAAAAATGGGATACCAAGGAATGACTATGGTTCAGATTTTGACGAGGCTTTAACAAACTTTCATTAGTAGAGACTATGTTTCAAATTTTGATGAGGCTCCCCACACCCTCAATTCTTCACGTTCAACTGATGTGTCCAAAGATGACATTACATTTTTAAGAGCCCACCACACAAATGGAGCTACAAAAAATGCATAAGCTCCTACAGCCAATGCTCTTACTATACCATTAGAGTAGAATGGAAAAGCCATTGCAACGAGTGACCCAAATATACCCAACCAAGGGGTAAAAATTGGCAAAGCTAGGAGTAAGAATCCATTTTTAAGAACAACCCAAAAATACATGAAGCCTAATAAGTAAAGCCACCAGCCCATTACAGGGTGAGCTATTCTAGGAACAAGGAAAAATGGTAGTAGATAACTTCCCACCATACAAGTTAATCATTAGGTAAACCATTACCTAAATAATATAACGAACTGTTTGAATTGAAAAAGTGTTCACAGCACTACTTCATTTATCACAACCATGAAGGCATCATTCTTTCATACCATATTGGATTGCAGTCCAAGGGAACCCATGAAATGGATTGGACAATTGAGAGTGCATTTCAGGTGGAAACCATAAAAAACCAATGCAAGTGCCTCCTTGACCCTCTACACATTGCAGATGGTTCTAAGGTGATCCACACATTCAAGTAAAATTCTATTGAAGTGGACCCCTAAGGTTCTGAGGTTGTGACTTTAATATTCAAAGCCCAAAGGTTTGAACTCAAAAGTCTCGGCTCTAACACACATATATGAAGATTGAAAATACTTGCAACAAAGGTAAAAGTGATGAAAGCATCTATGCTCCCTATCTTGGAGAGAAATCTCAAAAGAATCTATGCCCTTTTTCATGGCATGTCGTAAACATACTAGTTAGATCTGCCTCCTGAAACCTTCAAGCAATTGACGAAATAGAGATGGACCATGTGAAATGTTTCACAAAATGCCCATCTAGTTGAATGGTTTATTAGCGACAGCTATCAATGAAAAGATACTATGAGGGAGACTTTGATTACGGTAAGGGATGAAAATATATGGTGTAGCAACGTGATGAACTAATTAATAAAATGTATCTCCTATGGTACACACAAGCTTAATTTTTTGATCTCATAAGGGTAGTAATGATAAAATCCCCAAATATGAAAGATCAAGGGGAGTTCAATGTCGAGTTCGATTGTGGAAGACATGATGCCCAATTTCCATGTCTCAAAGAAAGTGAGATCTTATGTAATGCACCAATCCAGCTCAGTGTTGAAACACATACCGGATGCTCATCTTCATTCAATCATTCATTTCACTCATGATTGGACACTTTACTTAGATGCAGGGAAACATGCATTGGCTAGGCAAAACAGTCTTTCAAAGAACTGATTTTGAGTTTATTCTCATACAAAGTGATCATTTATGTGTGGTAAATTGATGGTGTCACTTTTGCTTCCCTAGCTATGTAGTCAATTAATGAAAACCCCCTTGGTAATCACAGATCTTCCATGTGTCTCTTGGCATTGATTAAATAATGAAGGTATGTTAGTTTGAGCTTGACTTGGTTTTGAGAATACTTTAATATTATATGCTTAACAAGGCCAACCACGTGAAGGTGGAAGCTCATCTAACCTCACCCCCCTCCCCCTAACATCAATCTAAATTCCCCATTAAAATCTAATTACGCACTTCATTCTTTCATTCATCCATTTATGAACGATAACATTCAATCAATACAATCGAATAACATTCACTTATATGATATAACATTAATCATTAATACGCAACACTAATCAAGAATTCATTAACATGACATAAAATTCAATATTAGTATGAAATATTCATAGATAATTACTTAAAACAATGTTCTTTCATTATCCAACAAAGTTAATCAAACAAGTTTTATCAAAGAGCATTTTTAAGAGATCATTTCTTTTTTGGGTTTCTCTTAGCATTCTTAATCTGGAAAAGTCTTCTAGGAGCATCAATATCTGTCTCCTCTTGTGGTTGTGATCTAAAATTATGATGCTTCCTCATTTTTTCAGGAGGATGAGGTTGCTGCAATAAAGGGGGGTCTACTGCAATAACAAGTGAATGAGTGAAATTCACATACGATTTTTTACTAGTACAAGTATTTAATTAACCAGTAGAACATAAAATACAGTTTTCTTTACTTGAAAATGCCACATCATTTACAATAAAATTTTGATCTTCTGCCACCTCAACATGCTCAACATGCTCTAAAATATTCAAAAAAATGTTACACGGCCAATTCCAATTAAGGATGTTAAATTCTATTAATAATTATGTAATTTATTTCCAATAGCAAATTAATACCTCCACCACTATGTTGCACATCATGGCCTTCATCGTGACCAGGTTCTGTGATAGGATTTGAAGGCTGCAGTGAAATGTCATGTGCATTGTTATCATGAAATAGTCAATTTATGTTCGAAATTAACACTAAACATTAAATTTCTCCAATATTCAATTTGATTTACTTTTCATTTGACCAATTTACCTGTTTCAATTCATCTGGTGCAACAGATTCTTCGTTATGGCTTTTGGATTCTTGGTGTAGGTGTGCAGCCATGACTTTATAGCCTTCCTTCAACGCTATTCCTAAATTGTCTTCATCCGTGGGCTCTACATTGAATTCTGTGCCCTATATTTTTGGCTAATATCATCAATTTTGCATGTATGAATTGATTAAAAAAAATTGTTAGCAACCTTATATATAAAAATTGGATATGAAATTCCAATTTTTCTACTTACAAGTGAAGAATGAAGTTTCATATAGCGACCAGAGCCAAGTTTGTGTTGGCCAACCTTTAATAATCTAGGTTTTGTAGCTTTTGATGTGTCTTGTAGCCTATGAAAAGTTTGAAACATGTTAGATACTATATTTACAACAATCACTAATTAGTGCATGATTACATTCTACTTAATACTATCATGACATACCTTCTTTTGTCGTCTTCTGGTTGAATTCCTCTACCCTTCAGCCTTTTCTCTTTTGCATCTTCCATTATTTCATTCCACTCCATATGTGGAATCATAGGAGGCCGCTCGTACTTTGGGTTATCCTTTAGAGCCCTTCTATATTGGTCCCTCATAGTCTTTATATGTTTGGATGCTTTTTTAAGAATCAGGGCACTGTCAAAAGTTTTATTTCCAAAGAGCTCCTCTAAAGATTTAATGAGCTGATTTTTTAAGTCAGCATCCTGTTCATTCCACCTTTTTTGAAAAAACAAAATTGTTAGATATTATAACTTTAATATAGTACAATAAATTTAATATAAGAAAAATATTGTACCAAAATTATTAAGCTACGTACCTTTTACGTATGGTGGGCCCAAATAGTTTCAATGTCATTTCAAAAAGAGTATCATAAAAACATCATTTCTTACAAAACCATCATGGGATTATCAGTCCAAAATGAGTTATGTATAAGTAAACTACAATTAAACTATAAATAATAACAATTTTAAAGCACCTAGAAGCTTTGGTACTTTTAACAGAAACATATTTTGCTTGCTCAACAACAATGACCCCATAAATGAACTAGTAGTAGTAATACGAGCTGATCCAGGAAATGGTTGAGCTTTAGTAGTACTAGTGTCTATTCTTGTACCAGGTGTAGGTGTATCTATTAGTGTGCACAAAATAGGTCCATGTGTATAAAATGCACAGAAACAAAATAATCAATGCATTATTAGCACATAACAAAATATAGAAAAACAAGATTTTACCAGATGTAGCTACTACAAAGGAAGGTGTCATCAAGCTCCTTGTTACGGACAATGCAGTCTACAGTATCAGATTGTTGATTGAAGGAGGCATCCACACTTCATCATGAGCTGAAGAATACATTGTTAGCAAAGAAATTTGCAATGCATAAAGATTTAATGGGGTACTAGAAGCATCCCAACCATAAGTTGAGTCAATAATGCATGCAAAGGTTAAATGAATTGTTAAAGGTTTAAGGATTATTTACATGAAGCATGTGCACTACAACCCTCATCGAATTGAGCATGTCTCACAGGTGTTAAAAAAATCATGTAAGAAGAACACGTCATATTTTAGATCATGATCTATAAGATAGTATACAATATAAACATCTATTGAACTTTAATTATTGCTTAAGATTAATTACTGCTTACATTCATACAATTGACTCTACGTATCAATTCTTCTTTGAGTGTCTCTATCTCCTCAGTTTTTTTTGGTGTCATGACAAGGTTAAGCATTTCTTTATTATATTTTTTTATAATCTCAGTAGCCATGAAGATGGGGTTAGTGCTACGAGCGATGTCATCTACAGCCTTAATTTCATATCGCAATTGATCTATTGTCATTTGCGCTTTTTCCTATCAATAAGTATCAAGTTGTGACATCAATATCAGTAAAATTTTATCAAAATAACTCCAATGCCATAAAGAAAAGAACATAATAATATGACATTTATTTCTATAAAATTTGTAGAATTACATTAATTAAGGTTTACCTGTCATGAAGAAGCTGAGTGAGGAACATCCCCACCTATTTCTTGTGGTAAATCCATGTCACCCTATGACAAAGATTAGTAATTCTTAGCAAATAGCAGTGAAAAGAAAGTAATAAAATTACCAACAAAATTTATTAATAAAACAATATTAATCGGAAGCAATTGGTTTAAATTTTATACTTACCAGTCCCACGATATGGATTTTTTTGTATCTACATGATTCAAATTATATTCTATCAAAATCTCTTCCCCTGCACTTATTGAATTTATCGCACATACAAATACACGATCTCCCTCATGTGCCTCGAATATAAAATTTGACCACTTATTAGTTGACACAGGTCAAGAACTATTTATAAAACCTGCAATATTCCCTATTTCTTTTGGCCTTCCATCAATATACATAGCGAGCCTTTTAGTTTGATGATTTTCTTTGCATTGTATATAATTTTATGACAATGCATACCTACGCATACTTTTTTTATATTGCACAATGTGCATCTAGTTATTATAATTGTAACAAGGTCCTACATACTCCATCAATTCAACAACTTGATTATAACTGACCTTTATTCCATCCATAAAAAATAGGCCCAAACCATGTAATGAAGATGGAGCTATGCGATATATCCTTTTGTTAACAAAAAAATCAGTGTTAACTGGAGGCAGTTCCTTGGGCACCCATTCTTTCTGAAGATGTGTGTACCTTAAGGGAACCTTCCTATCGGCATTGGTCTCATTATCATAAGAACATGACCCCCCCTTAGGAAGGAAAAATTGCATTCATTTATTGAATTTTCTTCTAATCTTTTGACCTCTGGTTGATCTCCCTATTTTAGACCTACTAGATGTCTCACTTTTGTATTCTATTCCTGCATTTTCCTCACTTGAGGAAGACAGATCAGGAAAATACCTATTTGGTGATACCTACAATCCATCAAATGAGAGACGTAGTAGGATCTATATATATTTTTGATTGAAGAGAAGGAAACCAAATAGTAAATTATACCTATTGATCCATATCAAAGGCGTTTGATTTTCTACATATGTAAATCTTTTATCTTAAGTTAGCCAAAAATTAAATGATATGTAAGCTACAAATTACATAGAAGACAAAATTTACATGATGCAAAATATACTCCATGACATTAGAGTTCAAGACATAATAACTTAATTATAAAAACATACTAGTCAAACAAATTTCTATGAATAAATCAATACCTCATACGTGACATTGATCATACCTTGACAGCATATATTTCATTAATCATGTTATTGATCATCCTTTTCATCCATGTCATCATCATGACTATCATCATCATCATCACCATCATCGTACTTGTCACCTTGATCATCGTCATCGTCATCATCATCATAATCATCATGACCAACACCACCACCATCTTCATTACCATCATCATCATCTTCATCACCATTATCATGACCATCCTCATAATGACCATCATTGCCTTGATCAACTCCATCTTCATCACCATGATCATCATCATCATCATCATCACCATCATCGTCAACAGAACCGGGATCATCATCATTCTTCTTCTTCTTCTTCTTCTTCTTCTTCTTCTTCTTCTTCTTCTTCATTGTGTAATAGTCATTCATGATCATCGTTAACTTCATCTTCTGATTCTTCAGTATCTTCTTCTTGCATCACATTATACTTTACTTGCCTTTCTCTTGGATCATGTCTAACAACAAATGACCAACCCGGTTTATGTGGAACACCAAAGTAAAACACTTTCTCACATTGGCTTGGAAGAACATAAGGCTCATCTCTAATTGGCTCAAATGACGTTGTATTAATCATTGTAAATCCACTATCATGTTCAATAACATTCCTATCAGGATCATTTTTATTCAGTGGTAGCTTGTACCATTTGATGGAAAATAGAACTAATTTGAATGAATTAAAGTTGCACTCGAGTATATCATCCAAAATTCCATAGTATCAATTTTTAGATTGTTGAGGATGTACGTCATTTCTAGATGAAATATTAGCGACCTCAAAGACTGCACTTATCCCAGAATCACAAGTTTTCTTCGTGTCATCTAACTCTTTTATGCGAACTTTACGGCCATGGTAGTACATAGTTTTGTGGTGTTTTATCTACAATTTTTCAAACATGTCAAGATTATTTGCATCGATCTGTGAGTTTATATTAAACTTATGGGTCATGGTTAGTAAAATTATATGTACCTTTCAACCTCTTAAACCATATGTTAGATCAAGTACCATTGGCATAACATTGGGATCTCCATAATGATGAGCTTCTTTAACCAATGATGCAACACCATCCCATGTTAATGAGAGACCATTTTCTTGAGATTTTTGAATCGATACCGTCATCCAATCAAGATTATTTTCAATATACAAATGTAGTGCATCCCACTCACGACCAACTATAAAGAAAATAAATTGACCGTAATAACATCATATAATTAATACATCTCACTTTCCTCAATCTACCTCTCCCCATCAAGTACTCCCCTTCAAATTTGTTAATAGAGTTGGGATCCCAAATGTGATCTACATGGATATTTGTTGCAAACCTAGGAAGATATTCACTAATGTACACCATGATCTGGTATACCATATATCCCTCCACCATAGAACCCTCAGGATGTGCTCTTTGTTGAACCAAGCCCTTCATAAATTTCAAGTGTCTCTCAACACTCCACATTGACCTAGTTTTTATAGGTCCACACAATTCAATCTCCTCAACTTGATGTATGAAGTAGTGTTTTTGAGCATTGAAAAAAGTTGGAGGTAGACACTTTTTCATTTCACACATAATAAGGGGAATTTTTCTCTTCCAATATTTTATATCTTTTTTATCAATTTCTTTAGATGATAACCACCTCATGTATTTTCCAAGATCGTATATAACTTGTTT
>MU227080.1:804006-824323 GCA_018584345.1 Thuja plicata
TATATATATATATATATGTATATATGTATATATATATATATATGTATAGAGTAGAAAACTATGAATGACTTCAATTTATAAGCTCAAGTGCAATCTTTGAATAGAATTATCCCAAATGAAGATGACAATTTTCATCCCAGAATCCAACCATGGAAATCCGAGAGGGTTTTTGTCCTCTAAAACTATAACACCAAGGATTTTTTTCCTTTGGAACTCCAACATAAATATTTTTCATCCTTGAATGCTTCAATGTCCAAAACCAAAGGATTAGTAAAATGACAAATTTGGATGATTTGTTTTGTGTCTTGACCTCTCTTTTCTAGTTGTTTTTTTTCAGGCCCTTTGTTTTATTTTATTTTAATTTATTTTTCCATTCAAGTATTAAAAAATATTTTTTATTACATTCAAAGTCCTTTTTTAAATAGATCATAACTTCTTGAAATTCTTCCTCAATCAGAAGCGTTTGAATGATAGACAAGAAAAATGGCTAAGTTACAAGCCTATGATTTTAGTATTGAATATTCCTATGTCTCTAGGAAAAACTAACATTGTTGATTAATCCATATAGATTGTTTAAAAGATGGAGTTTAAAATAGAACAGACAAAATACATAATTAGTATAGTGGCTATTTACTTTGTGGTTCCTGAAGAAACTCTACTTGAAAATTATTGTTGAGGTAACTTGTTTTTACTCGTTACATAGAAAAGAAGTGTGTGTACATACATATCCTAATCATCTATGAAACTATTATGAAGTTATCACACGTATACAACCCTAAAATGTAACCCCCAAGTACTTGTATAAAAATGTTGCAGACTTTCTAGCGGACAACAATCCTTGGACAACCAAATTTCTGAATTTTTTTTTGGGTTGTAATCGATCAACAATAACTCTTTAAAATCTAAAATCATTGTAAAAATGAGACATTAACTACATATAAAAGGCATAGAGGAGTGATAAAATCTTCTTGAAGATTTCCTGAAATCGACTACCAATCATGTTTGAATTTTGTTGGTTCAATTATGCCTGGCTCTAACTTCAAATCACAGGTAACTTTTGACAAGCAAAGTACAAATGGATCAAGAAATGGCCATAACAATACTGGAAACAAATTCTTTTGCATTGATTCTTCACCACAATTCCCAATATCATATCTCCCAAACTTATATTTCACTCTAGAAGTGTTACCCTCCAAGAAATTGAAAGTGAGACAGATTTTTCCTTCGTAGGCTTGGCGCAAAGATACTTAATATTTACAGTCACCAAAATAAATAAGCACATGCAATGCAATCCCGGTTGAGGTTTTGTGAGAATGGTAAGTAAGGAGGGCCCTATCTCGTCAATTTTTGGGAATCCAATGCCACATTAATTTTAGCATTTAATCATCCCTTGTTTGTATATGGATAATAATCGAGGGACTGGCTGAGAAATAATTAGACAACCATTGCATTGTTTAGAGGAGTAAATTTAATGGCTGAGTCCAGTAAAATTATGATATTGTTATCCAAATTAAAGTGTGTATCTTTTAAGTGAAATTTAATGACCTCTGTTTGAATAGTTGCTCACAAACTCATCTCTCATAAAAGTGAAAGTGAATGGTAGGTAGTTTCTATGCGTATTTTGTTTTCATTTTAAGGGTTCAATTTGGTTTTCTCTTTATTGCTTCTCATTTTGGGTGGTTCCTATGCATCTCTCTTCACTTCTCTTACTCTTCCATTTCTTGTTTCTTTGGCTCACCTTTCAAAATCTAGATTTTGTGAGTTAGTCATGTGTTTTATGTCTTGCAATGTGGCTATTTGATCAAATGGTGGGAGTTATCCATACACCCAAACTACATGTCTCTTCTTTTGAAAATTAGCTAGGGGATATGACTTTATAGTTGAGCATGCTAACTTTGACATTAAAGTTCTTTATAAACTAATAATTTGTTCTTGTAGATATTCAGGAAATTTTGATCTTGTTGTTTCTCATCACGTCATGAACACTGATGAGCCTAATTACCATGGTGGAAGGATATTTATTTCATCCCAAAGGTATTTTTCTAATCTCTTATCTATCGACAGTAGATTTAATATGACTATTGATTTTGCAACTAAAATTTGGCATATGCTAAGATAGGTTGTAAGGGAATTTCATCACAGGTAATAGGCATTCCAATTCTTTGGGAGATATCATAGTTCTTCATATAGTGCTTTTAAAAGTGTATAAATGTTGGGCCACCATTGTCCAAATAACAATATCTTTTGGGTTGTAGCGTCTTCAAAATTATGCCCTCTCATAATACCTTCACGTGCCTAACCCCAATTTTGTTCTCATTCATGTTCATGCACTACTCTTTGTAGTACTTCATCTCACCCTTTCTTATATAGAGCTCCTTCAATTATAATAGACATAAGGGATTTATGTGGTGATAGTTTTTTTTATCATGTTTAGTCATGTCCATTTGATTTGTGTTTGTAGAAATTTACTTAGCTACATCACTGAGTTGTTTAGGTACTAGAGTTATCTAGAATGAAATATTTTTGGTTAGATTTCATATGTCATCTTCATGTACACTTCTCCTCATTTATCAATTCTAGATAGGTAATCTAGATCCTAATTTTTTCCTCCAGACGCATGACCATTATATGGGAATGTAACTTAGTACCATATGAATCTAACAATCAACCTTTCTAATTTTCATCCTTCTCGTAACACGCAGCCTATTTACATTTGACAATGATGATATCTCAAATTTATTTTATTGGTAATAGCCAGGCCTCAGGAAAGGGCAATTTATTTGGCTTAATTTGAAAGAATTCTTCTTGCAGGAATAACATCTAAGATTTGGTATTTTGATATTTTATTATGTTTTCTATATAGTACCACTATGTTCAATCATTCTCAAACAGTTCGAACTGTCACTATTAAACTATGCTATAACCATTCCCCTCAATCTTGCCACTTCTATCATACTTCCCATGATTGAACATTCTTAATGTATTCACTTACCGTGATAGAGAACAATGAAGAGCATTCACAGTAGGGTGTCCTAGAATTCCATCCTTTTTAAGACCAAAGGAAGTACCCTTTTGTACCCCTTTGGCCCCATGGGACTCCTCAATTTTATACCATGAGGTGGCATACCTAGAAGATGACCCCATCACCATTCCCCTACTTGTTATTCTCAGTTTCTTTACCATGGTTGGTTACAACAATCAGACAGTGTAAATATGCATAACATCTTATATCTAATCATGTGTTTTCTATATTAAACCAGTCATATATAGTAACACACCCTAAATTATCTTTTATACCCTATTGGATAAGCATAAACAATAATGCATATTAATTCAAAAATATCCAAATGTACTCAGAATTACTCCATTATGTATGAAAATCCATACCACAATCAATATATAATTCACACTTGTAAGTATTATTCCTTCCCTTTTGATTCTATTCCCCCTTAACCAACAAGGGTCTTGTCCATTTATACCCTTTTAGGAGGAATTGAGAGACATGTATTTTGAGCCAATATCCAAATGAGGTGTCTCTTACAAGGGATTGCTACTTCTCATAACATGTGGCTCTCGGTGGTGGTTTAATGTTTGGTTTGAAATAAAAATCCCCTAACAAAATATGTTCTTCCTTTATTGATATCCATCAATGAAACTTGATCAATATCCCTTTGTAGACTGTGAGGAATCTTGATATGACAAAGACTTCATTCTGTAATAATAGTAATTCAAATTAAAACATATCACAACTATTGTTCCAATCGATTCTAGATCATTGACAGAAATGTGAAGGCATATTTTATTTTATTTTTTTTGTTTACAGAAAATTCTAATTGATAATATTATTGAGATGTCATTCACAATATTTACCAAGAAACACTCCCTAGCTTGAACTTTGGACACTTATGTAACAAATGTGCCATCTCTTCAATAACTTAGAACCGAAAATACCTAGCAATTACCTTACAAAGAATCAACTTAAAATAGGTGATTATACCCTACCAAAGAATTATCTATGACACAAATTTAGGTACAAGCTTAAGCATCCAAATTTCTAGTTCCCTTCATGAAGATGAGTGAAACTCTTCACGGTTTTTGGTACTTCTAGGTTGTATGTTATGATATAAGTTTTTGGTACTTCTAGCTTCATTATCTGTTGCAGTAGTTTGCATGATATAAATGTGGGAAACAACCTATAAGAAGGCCAATAAAGATGCTGAAACCAAGAGAGAAACAACAAATATAAAGGCCTTATCAATTTTCAGGGAAGTACTCCAGTTGGGCAACCATGGATAAGCATCTGGAGGTGGCAACACACAATCATCGCCATTGAAATATATCCTCTATGGGAAAGCCCATCCTTGTTTGAAAGTAAATGTTTGCATGTCCTTCTGAAAAAGTATCTCAAATTGCACCTTTCCATCAGGCCCTACTTGCATAATCATGTCATTATAATATTCAACTCCCCTAACCATTTCAGTACCATTTATTGTCTCGTATGGAGTTAATGGGTTATAGTTGAAGCTGAAAAGTTGAGTTATGTTGTCAAATTTTGGATGTTGAGCAACAATGTTCCACTAAGTGTAATTCATTCTGTGATTGAAATTTGTGACTGTAATTTTCACTTGCCAATATACTTTTTAATTCAACTTGACTATTTATATTTCTGATTTTGAGTTCATTTGTAGTGGCTTTTTAGGGTTTTGATTTTTTTCCCTATTTTGCTAGGGGTCTATGCATTGACCTTTTCCTTCAGGATATAGGTAAGTATAACTAGGTGGAGAATGTGTTCGAAGCTGAAAGGAATGTGAAACAACATATCATCGACTACCTAAGAGGGCACACAAATAGCAAGGAGTTCATGTAGTTGAGACTCACCGTGTGATTTGCAACTAATTTCATCACTCTAATATGCAGAAAATAACAACATTTTGGTCTTTCCCTAACCTGCAGGTTTTGATATGGATTCATAGAAATACATTGTGCTCGATCCCTCCTCCCACCTGCGAGTGAATTGAAAAATGAGTTTCACTTTTCAATTTTTTTTTTATATCCCGCATTCGTCAAACTTTTGACAAACTCAGGCTCATCTAAATTTTGACCAAATCGGGGTCATAAACAAAAAAAAAACTAACAAGAAAAAAAAGGGCCTTGGTCAAAATTAAAGGTAGAAAATAGCTATCAAATGTATTAGTGGTTGTATATCTTGATGATAGCTTGATCTTTAGTGAGACTAGAGAGGAACACCTTAAACATTTGCAAGTTGTGTTTAGAAAATTGCATGAGGAAAAGCTAATGATAAATTTGGACAAGTGTGAGTTGATGAAGTAGGAACTAGTCTACCTTTCCTTTGTATTTTCACATGGGAATCTCAAAATGGATCCAATAAAAGTGGAGGAAATTGTAAATTTTCCTACTCCTAAGGCTTCTACAGAGGTGAGAAGCTTTCATGGTTTGGCTTAGTATTACAAAGACTTCATCAAGAAGTTTAGTGCTATATGTGCACCTATGTTGGGCACCATCAAGGGTGGAATGAGAACTAAGTTCAAATTGAATGATCAAGAAAATTAGGGTTTTGAGTTGTTGAAAAAATGGATAGCTACTCAACCCATTCTGGTTCTTCCTAGTTTTGATAAACTCTTCACAGTGCAGTGTGATTCTAGCAACATTTCCATACGGGTTGCCTTGAGCCACGATGGAAGACCAGTGACTTTTCAAAGTGAGAATCTCAGTGATACAAAGAGGAAGTACTCTTCCTATGACCTAGAGTTGTATTCTCTATTCCAATCATTAAGTAAATGGAGACACTACCTCCTTCCTAAGGAATTTGTGGTTTATATAGACAACCAGGCCCTAGGTTTCCTCAATTTGCAAGACAAACTCAGTCATAAGCATATGAAATGGGAGGAGTATATGAAAGTATATACATTCACCATCAAACATAAGAAGGGCCAACATAATAAAGTTTTTGATTCCCTAAGCAGAAGACTCTTGACGGTACAAGAGGTTCAATTGTAGAGAATTAGGATTGCTAGCTTCAACAACTTATACTCAGAGGATGGAGACTTTGAAGAGGCCTACAAGATATGCAAGGAGCATCAAAATCATTTTCATGGTGATTTCTTGGATTACACTTTGCATAATGAATATTTGTTTGGAAGTGGATAGCTTTGTGTACCTAGAGTGTCAATGAGGGTAAGTTTGATTCAAGAAAACAATAATGGAGCCCTTAGTGGATATTTTGAAGTCAATAAGACTCAATATTTAGTAAAAATATATTATTATTCACAAAGAATGAATCTTTATGTTAGGAGGTATGTCAAATGTTCCATTGTTTTCCAAAAGGCTAAGGGAACTTATTCCAATGTTTGTCTCTATCAACCCCTTCCCATTCCTAGTAGGCCATGGGAATGCCTTAGCATGGATTTTGTGGTTGGATTACCAAGGAAAAAATAGGGGTATGATAGAATAGATGTCATTGTAGACAGATTTAGTAAGATGACACATTTTGTACCTTACAAGACTATCCATGATTCTTGTAAGATTTCTCAACTATTCTTGAAGTAAGTAGTACGCATACATGGATTGCCTCTTAGCATAGAATCTTACAGAGACTCAAAGTTTATGAGTCATTTTTGAAAAAAATTATGGAATACGCTTGGAACCAATATGTCTTTTGGATCTACATACCACCCTTAGATAGATGATCAAACTAAGGTGGTAAATAGGAGCCTAGGTAATCTTCTAAGGTTCCTCACTAAGGACTATGGTCAGAATTGGGACCAAATCTTAGCCCAAGATGAATATGCATACAATGATACAGTTAATAGGACCACTGACATAAGCCCATTTGAATTTGTCTATGGGATGCACCCAAGGAGTATTCTAAAGTTCAAAGAGTTAGGAGATGGGACCTCAAGGAGTGTCTATGAAGAGGATTTTTCCTATGCAATGAAAGAGGTCCACGATTTAGTTAAAAAGTCACTCATAGAGAACATTTCCAGGATCAAACAAAAGGTTGATGAAAAGAAGAAAGACCTTAAATTCCAATTAGGTGATATTGTGATGGTGTGTTTAAGCAAGGTAATATTGTAGAAAGGAGTCCCCAACAAGTTGAAAATGAGGAGGTTGGGGCACTACAGTATTTTGGCCATGTATGAGAAGAATGCATATAAAGTGGAGCTTCCTGAGGATATATGACTTTCTTCATGTTTAATGTAGAATATATGATCCTCTATATGGGTGAAAATACTGATCTAGATGAGATTCTCAGATAGGTGATACATTAAATGGAAGACCTTCAATGACCTTCCACGTCATCTCTAAAAGCAGAGAAGATCCTGAATTCAAGAGTGAGCAAGAAAACTAGACATAAGATCTATTGGGAATACTTGGAAAAATAAAAAAGGGAAAGGAGAGGCAAAGGATACTTGGATCAAAGGGACAAAGTTAAATAAGTTAGGAAGTGATCCTAACTTGGTCAATCTAGTTGTGACTTAAGCTGTTTTGTTTGGGAGAATGGTGTAGGAGCACCTAGGGCATCTCTTAAGGTCCTATGTTTTTTTTTTGGCTTGTACTAACCCTAGCCAGGTCAGGATGTTTTTGAGAGACCTTAGACGGTCTTTTTTGTGTGGTTTTAGAGGGTCTAGGTTAGACTTAATGTAACCTAGAGTGCTTTGTTTATTGTTTAATTATTTTGGGTTTGGGTCTCTTGCGAGGCTTAACTTTGGATTTTGGGCCAAAGAACATTAAATGCTTAGGAAAGAGTGTAATTAAGCCTAAACTGGCTTTTTATGATGATTTTTGATCATTCTATGAATTTTAGAGATCATTTGAATAAGTTAGAAGCAAATTTGCAAAAAATGTCAAAATGTTGTCATGACAACATTTGCAACTTTGCAAAGTTGCATGACAACATTGTCCAAACGAAGAAAAAATCAATGTTTTAGGGCATGGTCAGTATCTTAAACACCCAAAACTATGAGGGAAAGGTATAAAATCCCTAAGGAGCCCATATCCTGAGGTTAGAATTTTTTTTTTAAGAAATACAAGCTAAGTGCTTTTACACTATATCTCTGCTTTTCTAGACAGTTTGTACAATTTTCATTGCAAGCATCTTTTAATGGATTGAATCAAATCTCTTTTTAATTTCATTTTGTATTGGTTTCATGTTATTTTCTTTACATTAGTTTAGGTTTGTACATATTTTTGTGAAGTAGCCAGTCTGTGGCCTATCGAGGACTACAATGTGGAAAATATGGCTCCCACATGAAACCCTAGCATGGAATCATCACAGAATTTAGGGTCATTTTATGGGAGCCTATTTATAGTTTACATATGGAAGGAGAAAGCCTAGCAATTAAGTTTATATTTTTGTGAGAAAACCCTAGGCGAGTCCAGAGCAACCCGACTAGGTGTTTGCAAGTGTTAATTGGTGTTTGATTGCAGGGTTTTGATTGATTTGATGAATAAAATTAGTTGTGAGGTGTGTTTGGATTTTTTTAGAGACTCTTGAGGAATATTGACACTTAGAAAATCCATCTAAAGAAATTTTGAAGCCTAAATTAGTTAATTGATTCAAGGAGAGCCTATTATCCCTAGAAGCCCTTAAATGTAGGAATCATATGTATAGATGAATTGGAAAAGTTTTCCAAGATTGTGCAAAAACTAGTGAAATAGGCCTAATAAACCTAATAGGCCTAAAAAAGACAAGATTGAACAATGAATCTTGAAGTTGACATTCAAGAACTTTATAGCCCAAGATAAAGGGATCAAGTTGAGGTTGTAGAAGGTGTGGGAAGATAATGAAACCCCTACAAACACTACCTAAGTAAGTAAGAAAAGTAGTCAGAGTTACCCTAGTGAAGTCATTATGGATTCAAGATGGAATTGAGGAGGGATAAATAAAATAGTCATAGTTACCCTAGTGAAGTAGTCATGGATTCCACCTTGTGAAGGGGCATTGAATAAGTCCTAAACTAGTTAGAGGAGGTCTTGGAATATCCTAGGAGTTAGTGTTAGGGTCTTGGAAGGATTGGGAATAGCGAGTGTCCTAATCAAGGAGTGAAATCACACTAGAGAGAATGGATCACGTAACTAGAAAGGCCTTACAACCTGACCCATTGCATTTCATCAATTATTTTATAAATAAGATTTCATATTGTTATCAGATCTTTGTTTCCTATTGCAATTCCATTTTTGTGGTTGTTTAGCTGAGATCTTGGACATCTCCTTTGGGGATTCTCCTGTCTTGCACTATGTTAGAAGGCCAAGGTGTGAGCCTATTAGGTTAAATGGCATGTGATTTTTTAGATAGCATGCATAATATACTCTCAATTTCTCACAGCACATGGTCATTACCCTAATAATGACCAGATTCCATTATATTTTGCCCAATAGTTGTATGGTGAGCTCTATTTGGGACTCAATGTCAACTATTTATATCTTCCTAGATATTTTAGTTGGTGGAGTGGTAGAGATGTTGATCACATTCAGTAGCATAGGGATGATCAAGCCATACCTTCTAACATATAGTTGGTTGGGTAGAGGACTCTGGCTGTGGCACCGACGATGGATGCTACTATAGATAGAGTGATCATTTCTTCCCAAAGGGACGTAGTCGATAGGATAGGTAATATTAATTTTGCCGCTACCACCATTACTTCTAACACATTCAACAAATATATGTTGACTAGACCACGCCAAACAAGATCACTTTTTGAAGCTTCATATAGTACTAATGAAAGCTCAATGGACGATGCATATGGAGATAAAGGTCTTCCTCCACTAGGTGAGATACAATTACTTTTTGGACATCAGATTCATTTGGATTTTGCGCTTTACTTTTTGGATGATCTCCTGCACTAATATTCCTATATTAAAAAATTGTAAAGGATCCTGATACAATATTTCAATTATGTTATCAAAGTTGCATGGGGTTCCGTAGTTCCACTCACCTAGGACACCCCAACTATTTATGCACATCATAGTTAACAACACTCTACACAACACTCTCCACCATCAGATTACTCTGCACCATCAAATCACTCTACAGGTGTAGAGCCATACATATGAGCTAGAGATATAGGCATCACAACTAAGGGCCTAGATGCATTTGAGGAGTAGTTGTGAAGGTTCAGTTAGGTCAACACTGGCACTGATATGGAATCCTATATAAATATGTTATTGAATCCTCAAGGTTATGAATCTACACCACTCCCCTCTCAGCAACAAACAACCCTACACTCCTCATTACTAGAGAGGTTTAGGATCAAAGATAGTGTGGGTGATGCACCTTTTTTTAATGATATGGTGGTGCAATGCACTAATTATCCTCCTACTCATGAGACAAGGGTATATAATTTTCTTTCTTTTATTTTAGTTTATAGTGAACAATTAATTGTAGATGTGTGTATTGATGTCCATTCTATCTAGAATATTTTTTAGGCATAGTTTGCAGAGCATGTTACCTCTATTGTGGGCTCAAATATTGTTATTAGGAGAGATTCAATGGATTATGTGACACCTACTAGTGGTCAGGTAAGTTTTAAACATACATGTGTACACTTGTGTATTTATATATTTTAAGTACTTTGCATAATATATAATATAATTGTATATAACCAAAATTCTTGTAGTAAATTTATAGGGGTCAGTTGTTGCTTCATAGCCATATGATTCTCATGACACTTTGTTAGAGGGTCACTTTGTTCGTATATGTTTGGATGAATCTGATAGAAGTAATCTCCTAAGTCAACTCCCAAGATGGGACCTAGTTTGTCACTATCCAATTTTAGGCTCCTAATTCCAATTTAGGACCTTCCTAAGTCAATGGACACTCTATCCAAGATGCTCCCAACTCTTATCAAAGAGTTACAATGTTGTGTTTTCACCTTGCATGACAACTATCCTAGTTTTATCATAATACTCTCAAAGGGATTGAAGAAACTATAACATATTTCTCTAAGCCAATACTCCCCATGCTACAAGAGAAATGTAGGAGCTTGTGATGTCCTTCGTACATCCAAACAACTCACAATTCATAATTTTTTAGACCCAAAATGATTGAGTTCTTGAATTGTCTCCAAACTGTCCTAATAGGCCTAGTATTCCTATTAGCCCTATCTAGAGGGTTTTTCTATATTAACTCTCAAAACTTGCTCCTATCCCACAAAAATAACATGTGATCCAGGTACCCTTTAAGGAGACCTAAAGGATATCTAAGTTAAGCAGGGCTTTTAGGCCTAATTTAGCTCTTTACTAGCTATGCTCTCATTTCTCCTCACAAATCAATCTAGATGGATTGGTCATGCTATGAACTCAATCCTAGGGACTCATAAAAAACTATGACTCTTTGACATCACTTGGTTTAGTTCACCATATCATTCCCTTGTCTCTGCAATGGTTTCTAACCTCTCATACACCTAGACAGGCTGTCCTCACTCACCTAGGGCATGAGTTTAAAAATAGCTACACACCTTTTGAGACCTCCTAATCCTATATACATTATGTATATAGACTCCCCTACACATTCCACTCAACCTTTTGTGTTTCCCATGGTCTAATTGCATGGGGGAGCCATGAAAGACAAAACTGTTTGTAAGAGACCAGCAAAACATCTAATTAACAAATAATTTCCTACAACTTGAAGATTAATTCTAAAATAAAAATACACTAAAAAGAAAAGTCTTATATCACTCCACACTACATGAATCCATAGCCAAGACTCAAGGTCTAATCCATTACAATTCCATTAACATGAAAAAAGAGTCGACTGTATACTATATACAGAGATGTCTTCTTTCTTACTCACAAAACTTGGTTACAATCAACTCTACCTCAAGATTCGAACCTGAGAGTGTCTTAGATGCCTTTATCCATCATTATAGTTCATTGGGAATCATTTCCCACTCCTACAATTGAGGGGATCCACTGTTTCTCAGTTGCATGCAACATTTGCAAATGTTGCAAATGTTATCATGACAACTTTTGGCATCTTTTGCATTAACTATGCAAACTAGAATCTAGGGCCTCTAGGATATGTAGTTTGATGAAATAACACCATTTAATGACCTTAAGGAATATTTTAAATCATTCATGGGTCTAGAACACATTTTGGACCCAAATTCCAACTTTAGACCAACTAAGCCTAAACTAACCAAAACAACTAACAATGACTAATTGGTGACCTTAGTGCTATCAGTAACTCACCTAGTCCACATGACCTACTAAGGCCTCAAAGATAACATACCTCTCTGACTTGGCTAAGGTTAGATACAAGCTAAAAACTTTTAAGGCTTGAGGATTGCGTAGATGCTCTTGCATCATCCTCCCCTAAACAAAAGGATTCAATCTATCGATGGATTGTGTAAGTTGAGGTCAATGCCCAACTTCTTGAATTTAGAATCCTTGATCCATACTGCATCTACATTAGATTTTCCTTTCCATTTTATCAAGTTTTCTTGACACTCCTTCATTCTGGTCATCTTATAAACTCTGGAATCTAGAATTGTCTCTGCTTGTTTGATTGGTGTTGAAGGCAAGTGTATGTCCTCCCGCTTGTATCACTTCATGTAGACTCTAATCAAAATTAGGGATTGGACCCTTATACAGGGCTAATTCTTCCACATTGAACAGTGGAGACAAACCCAAATCTTTTGGTAGCTCCACTTCATAATCACTGGCTCCATACTTAGCTAGTATGACACATGGGCCAATTCTCCTCATTTGAAACTTATGTTGTGTTCCTTTATGAAGTCACGCCTTGTTCAGATGCAACATAAATAGTTCTCCAACCTTAAATTGAACATCCTTTTTTATCGCATCCACTTTTCTTTTGATCTTCTCTGTATTCTTATTTAGTGTCTTTCTAACAGTGTCATGAACTTCTTGCATAGCATATGTAAAGTCCTCATCATATCCACTACCTTTAGCTCCATCTTTAATGTCTTTGAGTTCATGAATGCCTCTAGGATGGATGCCATATACAATCTCAAAAGGGAATTTCCCTGTGGTTTTGTTGACAGTGTCATTTTAAGCATATTCTGCTTGTGCAATGAATTGGTCCCATGTCTGACTATACTCCTTTGTCAAACACCTTAGGAGATTACCAAGTATCCTATTTACTACCTCTGTCGAACCATTTGATTGAAGATGGTAGGTAGATCCAAATTTTAAGTTGGTGCCAAACTTCTGCCAAAGAGTCTACCAAAAGTGGCTAATAAACTTGGTGTCTCTATCAGACACAATACTCAGTGGTAAACCGTGAATCATAAAAACCTCCTTGAAGAATAAGGAAACTATTTGACTAGCATCATTCATTGTCTTGCATGGCACAAAGTGAGTCATCTTACTAAATCTATCTACAATCACATAGACACTATGCATTCCTTCTCTAGTCTTGGGTGGACCTACAACAAAATCCATACTTAGGCCTTCCCATGGCCTGGTTGGAATGTGTAAGGGTTGATATAGGCCTACATTTGTAGAGGTTCCTTTGGCCTTCTGACAAATAACACATCCCTCGACATATATTTTCACATCCATGTTCATCTTAGGCCAAAATTAAAATCTTTCAACTAACTCCTGAGTTTTATTGATCCCAAAATGGCCACTAAGTGTACCATTAGGTTTCTCTTGTATGAGATTCATTCTTATTGAACCCCTTGGAACACAAACTAACCCCCTTTAAATAAAAGACTAGACCGCAAAGTGTATTCAAAGTATTGACTATGGAAATGGTTTTTTATACTTTCGACATACCTTATAGATGTCTACAAAGTCCTCATCTTCTTCATACACGTCCTTGAAGTTGTCAATCTCCATACTCTGTAGTTGAATCTCCTATATGGTCAATGCTCTTTGGCTCAAAACATCTGCAACCCTGTCTTGTGTTTTTTGTTGAATGTATATGCTTGTAGGTATTCAACCCACTTCATGTGCTTATGACTCAATTTGTTTTGTGAGTTAAAGAAACTCAATTCTTGGTTGTCAGAGTAGATTATAAACTCCTTTGGCAATAGGTAATGCCTCCATTTTCTCAATGACTAGACCAAAGCATACATCTCTAGGTCATAAGAAGAATATATCTTCTTAGCTTCACTCAACTTCTCTGAATGGAAGGCCACTGATCTTCTCTCATGACTTAAGACTTCTCCAATTGCCACATTGTTGGCATCACACTCCACTGTGAACATTTTTTCAAATCTTGGCAACACCAAAATTGGTTGGGTTGCTATCTTCTTTTTGAGTAACTCAAAACCACTATTAGCTTTCTAATTCCAAACAAATTTGGTCTTCATTCCTCCCTTGAGTGTATCTAACATAGGAGCACATATTGCACTAAACTATTTAATAAATTTTCTATAGTAATGTGCAAGACCATGAAAGCTTCTTACCTCAGTGCTTGTCCTTGGAGTAGGCCAGTTGATGATGGCCTCAACCTTTCTCAGATCCATTTTTAAGTTAGCTTGTGACAGTACAAAGCCAAGGTACACCAACTCTGTCTTTATGAACTCACACTTTTCTAAGTTGATCATCAACTTCTCCTCCTATAGCTTCTTAAATACCAATTCCAAGTTCTTAAGGTGGTCTTCTCTTGTCTTACTATAGATGAGTATGTCATCCAAGTAGACGAATACAAACTTCCCAATGTAGTCTTTCAGTACCTCATTCATCAACCTCGTGAAATTTGATGGAGCATTTGATAGGCCAAATGGCATGAATAGCCATTCATATAGTCCTTCAGTATTTTTTAACGTTGTCTTCCACTCATCCCCTTCATTCACCCTTATTTTGTGGTATTCACTTTTTATTTCTATCTTTGTGAAGTATCTAGCCCCTCCTAGACAGTCCATTAGGTCTTCTATCCTAGTGATAAGGAACTTATACCTAATGGTAATCCTATTGATTGCTCTGGAGTGTGTACATAACCTCCAATTTCCCCCTTTCTTAGGTGCTAGGACTGTGGGTACGGAACAAGGGCTAATGCTCTTTCTTATAAGGCCTTGTT
The DNA here is from genome assembly GCA_018584345.1 of Thuja plicata. NCBI lineage: Eukaryota > Viridiplantae > Streptophyta > Pinopsida > Cupressales > Cupressaceae > Thuja > Thuja plicata. The sequence continues at coordinate 819,017 of MU227080.1, forward strand.
CTAATAGCTCTTGGATTTGTTTTACAATCTCCTCATTCTGTTGGGGAGTCATTTTATAGGATTCCTTATTGGGTAGGGTGGCTCTAGGGATTAGGTCTATCTTATGGCTTATGGAATTCTTAGGGGGTAGAGTTGATGGTTGTCTATCACTTACTATTTCATACTTCTGCAACATTTCTTGAACTTCCTTTGGCAGCTCTATCCTCTTCAATGTCTTGTCTGCAACTTCCTTAGGCTTCAACACCAGTGCAAATACAATTCCTTCTCCTTCACCTAGAGTCTCTAAGAACTCCTTTTCACCCACCATAAGAATATTTGGGCTAGTAGACTTCACTTCTAAATCTTCCAACAGTGACTGAATCTTATATGTCACATTGTCTTTCTTGAAAGTGTAGGAGTTTTTTAGTCCATTATGCATAGCCATCTGATCAAATTGCCATGGTCTACCTATGAGAAAGTGACATGTGTCCATAGGTAATAAATCACATAAAATTTTATCTTTATATCTCCCAATGGAGAATTCCACCCAACCTTGTTCATTAACTAGGACATGTTGTCCTTTCTTAAGCCATGTGACTTTATAAGGGTTGGTGTGGGGTATTCTTGTCATGTTTGGCTTGCTGACTGCCTCCTCAAACACTATATTGTGAGTTGATCCTAAGTCTATGATGACTCTACACACCTTTCCCATCATTTTACACTTCACTCTAAAGAGTTCTCTTCTCTGACTACTCTCTTCCTTCACTGGTTATTTTATGAGAGTTCTCTTCGTCATAAGGTTTTTTCCCTCCTCTAATTCCAATGGGACTTCAGGGTTCTTATTCCCACTTGTCTCTTCATGAACATACTTCACTCTTTTGTCACCTCCTTGTGAGGAACTTCTCTTCTCTAGATAACTATATGCTAGATGCCCCAACTGGTTACAATGATAACACTTCATATTGGCAAAATAGTTGCCTCTCCCTTGATTACTGCCTCTTCCTGTATTTTTAGAGTTTCTTCCTCTACTTGCGCTTCCTCTATTGAAGTACCCTTCATGTTGTTTAGTAAGCTTAGTCTCTGATTGTGCTTTAGATTCAGAGCTTCTTCCTCCATAGTCACTTCTTTGTCCTCTAGTTTCTCTTCATCTACCTCTTCCTCTTGAGGTGTTGGAATCTTGTTTCTTCTTTAGTTTATCATTTACCTTGATAGCAATTATGTGGCACTTTTGTACTGTATCAGGAGTCAAGAGACTCATTTAATCTTGAATGGTCCATTTGAGGCCATTAAGATACCTTTCTCCTTTCACCTTCTCATCTTCTACTATCCTTGTCCTCATACAAAGTCTTTGGAATTCTTTAGTGTAAGATTTGACATCTAGGTCCTTCTACCTTAGACCTTGTCTTCTCTTATGGATTTTCATTTCATAATCCTTTGGAATGTAAGCCTCTCTTAATTTTTCTACCATAGCTCTCCATGAAGCAATAGGCTTCTTTCCATCCTTCTCTCTTTCATCCTAGATGAACTTCCACCAAGTGAGAGATGATCCTCTCAATCGTGCTTTGACAACCTTCACTTTTTGAGCCTCTGTGATTCCATCACACTCAAAATGGTTTTCTAAGCCCTCTATCCAATAAAGAGCTACTTTTGGTTCCATTTTTCCACTTAAAATGGGGACTCCCTCCAAAGCTTTACCACTTATAGCTTTCAAGAATGGTTCTTGTTCACTGACAGGGTCTGCTTCAGGGATTTCATCTTCTATGGCAATATCCTTGCCTTTCCCATCAACCTTGTCTAGAACTTCATCTACCTTCACATCAAATTCATCAAATTTTTGTTCAAGTTGAGCCAATCTATCTTCAAGTAACCTATTTTCTTTCTCTTGTTCATCCACTTTCTTTGCTAGTTCAGCATTTGTCACCATCATTGATTCTCCAATGGATTATGTAGGCTGAAACATTAACTACAAGCCTAATCAAAGAGGCTCTGATACCAATCTGATAGAATTAATCTGCTAGGTGCGCTTACACAACTCCCAATATAGGACATAGTTTTTCACTCTATCCAAGGCTCCTCCCAACACTTATCAAAGAGTTACAAAGTTGTGTTTTTACCTTGGATGACAACTATCCCAGTTTTATCACAATACTCTCAAAGGGCTTGAAGAAACAATTCCATATTTCTCCATACCAATACTCCCCATGCTACAAGGGAAATGCAGGAACTTGTGATGTCCTTCCTACATCCAAACAACTCACAATTCATAAGTTTTTAGTCCCAAAATGGTCGAGTTCTTGAATTGTCTCCAAATTGTCCTAATAGGCCTAGTAGTCCTATTAGCCCTATCCAGAGGGTTTTTCTAGATTAACTCCTAAAAATTTCTCCTATCCCCCAAAACTAACATGTGATCTAGATACCCTTTAATGAGACCTAAAGTATTTCTAAGGTCTTGGGTCACCAAATCCTCCATACACCCCTGTCCTTGAAAGTAGGGCTTTTTGGCCTAATTTAGCTCTTTACAAGTTATGTTCTTATTTCTCCTCACAAATCAATCTAGATGGATTGGTCATTCTATGAAATCAATCCCAGGGACTCATAAGACCCTAATGACTCTCTGACATCACTTGGTTCTATTCACCATATAATTCCTTTATCTCTGCAATGGTTTCTAACCTCTCATACACCTAGTTGGGTTGTCCTAACTCTCCTAGGGCATGAGTTTAAATAAAGATCCACACCTTTCCAGACCTCCTACTCCTATAAAAATTATGTATAGAGACTCCCCTATGTGTTCCATTCAACCTTTTATGTTTCCCATAGTTGAATTTCATGGGGGAGCGATGAAAGCAAAAACTATCTGTAAGAGACCAGCCGACTCTCTAATTAACAAATAATTTCCTACAACTTGAAGATTAACTCTAAAACACTAACAAAATCAAAATAAAAGTCTTATATCATTCCACACTAAACTAATCCATAGCCAACACTCGATAACTAATCCATTACAACACCATTAACATGCAAAAATAGTCGACTGTATACTATCTGCAAAGATGTCTTCTTTCTTACTCACAAAACTTGGTTACAATAACTCTACCTCGGAAATTGATCCTAAGAGTGTCTTATATTCCTTTCTCCACCATTCTAGGTCATTGGGAATCATTTCCCACACCTACAATTGAGGGGATCCAATGTTTCTGAGTTGCATGCAACATTTGCAAAAGTTGCAAATGTTATCATGACAACTTTTGGCATCTTTTGCATTAACTATGCAAACTAGAATATAGGGCTTCTAGGATATGTAGTTCAATTAAATAACACCTTTAAATGACCTTAAGGAATATTTTACATCATTCATGGGTCTATAAGACATTTTGGACCCAAATCCCAACTTTAGACCAACTAAGCCTAAATTAACCAAAACAACTAACAATGACTAATTGGTGAACTTAGTGCTATCACTAACTCACCTAGTCCACATGACCTACTAAGGAATAAAAGAAAACACACCTCTCTAACTTGGATAAGGTCATATACAAGCCAAAAAATTCTAAGGATTGAGGATTGCCTAGATGCTCCTACATCATAATCCCTAGTTTTGGACATGTTGCAGATCTTTGATTTGAGACTCATAACATTTCATTATTATATGTTTGATATTTTTATTTTATGATTAAAGGAATATATTTATATTCTCTCCAAACCTAGAAATAGATTACTTATGTGTTATATTTATGGTTGACATGTAGATTATTTATGATTTGATATTATATAGATGTATTATCTATACAAGTGTGAATGTTTGATGTATATAGATAGATAGATGTTTGAGGTGTTTATACTTGATTCTATATGAATATGTACATATAGATGATTTTATTTGATTAGGTTCTTTTATTTGATTAGATAAATATACGTATAGATAATTTTATAAGATGATTAAGTTATTATATAGACATCTTTAATCTTAACATTTATAATTCATGTATAATCAATTAAGATTTATGGTTCATATATAATCAAGTAACATTTATAGTTCACGTATAATCAAGTAAAATATACATAATCAAGTAATATAGTTCATGTGTACATAGGAAAGTAACACATTATACTCAAGTAACACATAGATTATGATATTAGCAATAAATTTTTAATCAAGTAACGTATTATAATGAACCCTCAAAAGACATTATGAATTTGGAAAAGGAATTTGATGATAATGATGCCACTCCTCCTAGTTCGAGGACGCATACTAGAGCGAGTCCGAAGAAGAAGGAAACTTTTGTTTCAATTCATGTCTCTTTTCTGCGCAAGACAGTGAAGAAAATGTCTAAAATTGGGGTAGAGGTAGGAAAAATTACCGAAGACATGTTTTGGGTGCCCTTTCATTTTCTACTTTAGGCTAGGTAGTTTTTGGGGTGGTGCTGGTCTTTTGGGCTAGCTCTGTTTAGGGTTAATACTGTCTTTTCTGCTAGGTGTCAGTGGTTTTTGTGGTCTGGTATTTTTGGGGGCTTTAATGCTTTATCTTTAGATCTGTTCTTAAAGAGTTGCAGGGCCCCTTCAAAACCTAATTTTTCTCTAATCCAAAATATATTATAATCAATTAACAAAGAATATTTTTAATCTTAACACCTATTTTCAACATTAATTCAATGTACAAGCAATCATCAATTGACATTTATAAAATTCAAGTAATATGTATATATCAAGTCCTAAAACATGATTACATATAATTCATGTAATCAAATCATAAATATAATCCATCATAAATGTAATCCAGCAAAGATATAGATCTCAAATTAATATTATTTAGACCACCCCAAGTGATTCAGAATGCTCATGGACAACATGTAATATTTTCTCAAGATCCTGACTCTCTAGTCTCCACTTATGATGTCCACATTTAGATTGAACTGGATAGAGGCAAAGGGAGGTAGCAACTATTAGGTGGATATATTGAAACAGATTATTGTCTGGCTGATAATTAACAAAGTAAACCCCATGTTGGACAATTCTGATTGACTTGAAATATGTTCCCTTTAAAATAAATGAACCTGCACCATAAATTTATACAATATTTAAAGAACGTTATTAAATTTGAAATAAAATTCAATATAGATCTAAAGCATGCAAACCTATGGGAAAAAAACATTTCATCGCTTTCTTCAGGTTTATTTAACTTCATCCTCTTTGCAGTGCAACACAATCAATAGTAACTAAATCATTCTACATTTCCATGCCCAATAATCACTGCAAAGACATCTCCTACACAAAAAAATGCACACATGAGAGAAAAAAATTCAAACTAGACACACACACACACACACA
>MU227080.1:824707-837426 GCA_018584345.1 Thuja plicata
TATATATATATATATATATATATATGAGACAAATTGTGGATTTTGTTTTTAAAATCTGAAATGTAAAACCTAAACAACAAAATATAAATGTATATCACATAAATTAAATTGAAATACATGCATATATGTTATCTCTTAAAATACTCGATGTGGTACTGCTTGACTCATTGTTGATGATGTGCCAACCTCATTTGGTGAAAAATGTGTCTTACACCATTCAACAATGTCATCTGCATCTTTTATATGAACTCCCTAAAAATTCATTTGATACTATCATAGAGCACACTTGATGCATGCTCCAGCACCATCATGTTAACCTTTTCCATGTCCATTCTCAAATAAACTTGACACATGTTATATATTTTTATTATGATGATATCTACATAGTGCATAAAATCGTCTGGATGATTTGAATTATATTTCTTATCCATTTGACCAAACATAAAGTTTATCAATTTTTATGTCCCTTTCTCCTAAATTTGCAAAACATTCTTGGAGTATGTTTCTACATAATGAATATCCTGTTCTTTATCATCACTTGTATAAAAGTGATATTCTTTATTCATGACCCATGCTTCAAATGTTCTCTGAACACCATCCAACTCTAACTGTCCATGTCTATAACACACTTGTACCATAATAGTAATCTACTCTAAAAATTAGTATTATGATTGAATGACCTTTTGATGAATGAAGGAATAGTTTTCTGCAAAATCAACAATCGATAGAATAGTTCCAACTGGAAAATTATATCTTGAAGTGTCCAGAATTTTTGTGTTTTCCACTTTGGAAAGAAAGCATAATGAATGTAGGGATGAATCAAATATTTAAATTTCTCCAATAATTATCTCATCTTCAACATATTCTAACCTGTTGGATTCTTTCCCAAATTTTGTTTTATTCCTTACAGATTTGCAACTCTTTCTTTTACCATCTTTTTCACATCAATGTCTACATCTTCAAAGGGTAAATATTCAAATCAGCAAATGTTTCACATATTCCTTTTATGCAATTTATTTGACCAACTACATCATCTCTTTTGTCACATAAAATAGATGAGATGAACTCCCTTCGTCAATTAGGAGGAGCATTTTCAAAATCATAAGTGTCTTCTAAATGTTTTTGGAAAACCTGATAGTGGAGATCAAATTCAATATGATAACGACAACAACAAGTTACAAACACTTTGTTTGTCCTCATGTTATATGTCTTCAATCTTTCAAATAATGTTTGGCCAATCTTTACATTAGGATTTAAACTACAAAATGAAACATACATTTCATTTTGTGTTGTGTCCAACTAATGTTTTGTATGATGTTCACATTCATTCTCTCTAACCTTGTGTCTGATAACATCTCTACTATTTGATGAAGAACAAGTATTATCATTCCAAAATAATGTGATTGAATTCCTGATTCCTTCATCAATCCTATCAGAATGAGGAGCTCTACACATGAGTTCCCAATTACCTTCCAAGGTGCTATCATCCAAAATCATTCTTCCCTTAACATATATTGATTTTTTTTCCTACAAAAACCAATCTGAGATGAAACTGAACATATTTGTCTATTTTGGAGAACATTGTTACCTACAATGGATGTCAAAATCACTCTTCTTGCAATGGCCTTATCTTTAGATCAAGATCATTTCCCTATAGAGCTCAAACCTTTCCTAACATTTTCAATAATATCACTTTTGATGTTAGAAACTATTCTCTTTTTTGATGGTGTGTCTACACCCAACAATTTTAATTTCTCTTACAACTTTTTTTTTTTAAGTACAATTGAAAGCAATTGGGCTAGTTCAAGTGTGTCAAGATTATCAAATTTATCCATTATTTACCTTGCTATATTATTCATTGACCTCGTTTTAGAGAGACTTAAGGGTTGAACATTAGCAAGTGATATAGATTTATAAATAAATAATTTAGGTTTATATAATTAATCTTTTTTCTTTATAGTTTGAACTAGATTTAAAAGTTCACGCATACCCTTCAGATAAAGTGATCTTGAACCTTCTCCAACTTCCATTTCTTGAGCTTCCATAGGGAGTAATTTTGACCGTTCTCCAACATCCATTTCTTCTGAAAAAATTAGAGAAATTTGAAAATGTAGAGATATAAAATGTGGACATGTGAAATAGGAAATGCATATCTTCTATATTTCTATAATAATATGCCAATGAAGCTTCATGTTTTTTTTTCTCTATTCTGTAAACGTTTTCTTGAAGAATTTAATAAAATAAAGTGATGACCTAACGCTCTTATAAAATTCTCATCAAGAGTTAAATATTCCATAATTACTTTAGTTACCTCGATCCAAATAGACTTGATCTTGGCCGAATCATAATAACTAGTGGTCTTCACCTTTTTCCCCAACATCTCACGCTCTTCCTTAGTTGTAGGGAACGTTTGGATAGCCAAATAAAAGTACTTCCACTCCAGGTATAAATTCAGTCCATCTATCTTTCGGCCTATAACTTTGGCAATAACAATCCCTTCTATCAACACTTTTCACCCAAAAAAAATTATTACTATATATCGTACCTGTCAAATAATTTGATGATTTTAGGGTCCCATTCCTGAAGGTGCTCTACTTAAGGCATTATACCCTGATCCTTCAAAATGTTCCACACATTGTGCTTGGTCTTGATATTGTAACAGTTAATTGGCTTGAATCTCTTCCGATCCTCACCTATTTCAGTCTCAAAGCACTCAACAATACCAAATACGCAACTGACGAAATAAAAAGTCAACTGTAAATTCAGAGAAAAAAAAACCTAGAATTCATGTGGGAACTTAATGAAATGATGAAATATGGCATTGTACACACCATCCTTGGCTTTGGATATAACACCCCATCTAGCAATAATGTCACCTATCATTTCAAAATTAATCTTCATAATTAAAAGTGATGTTATTTCCCACACATGTCATCCTCTCCCGAAGTAATAGTAGGCTGAACTCATCTTTCAACGTGTCCTAACCACTCCACGTGGAGTGGCCCTTTCTAATAGCTCCCATGTTAGCAAACCAGTCAACAACATAGTTTATTTTGTGGTAATTTTGGGAGATGTAGCATCTTCCAAATGAGGAGATAATATCTCTTGATTTTTTAATCCAATTTTTGATTGTCCAAGATGGTTTGTGCTTACCTTTTAGGCACTTTATAATATTATTAGAATCATCATCAACACATATATTTTTGTATTTCAATTGGTAAGATAACCTAAGAACCTGAAAAGCTCCAATGGCTTTGGCTAAGTTGTTTGTCTGAATGCCCTTGAGACAATTTCTTAACTCCATCAATTCCAAGGTTAATAATCAATAGCAAAATATGATCAGGGTTTTGACATAGACAAATCCAAGAAAATCCTCACCCTTATTCAATTTGTGGACAATGATGTCAAGACAATAAAAATGGCCCATAGAGAAATGATGGAATTATTGCAAGACAATTTGTAAGGCGCATGAGACACTTGGAGCTATGTTGGTAGTTAGTAGAACAATAATATAGAATAGCTAAATGAGAGATCTCAAGCTCTTAAACTAATGCAATGAAGAAGGATAAATTGTTGGCCTCTTCTATAATTTAATGATAGATCAAGAGAAAAGTGAAGTCTCAGTTCCAGTAAAAGGACCCTCTATGCGAACTCACAACCATCTCAAAACAAAGAATGAGCTATCTAACATTATTTATAACGTGTTACACATTCATAAGGATATCATCCAGAAAAATGTGGACACTGCTAAAGTTCTGAATAATATCTATTAATCTTGACGGTCTCTGACCTTATTTTTCTTTGTTGTCTTGTGGGCCGTGTGCCTTGTGGGCCATGTGCCTTGTTTAGGTTTTTTCTATTTATCTATTATTTTTTTGTTTTCCTTTTTTTTGTTGGAAATTTCTTAAAAAAGAAACAATTTTGGGTGCCTTCAAAACCTATTCACTCTAAAAAAATATATAGAGAGTAAACCCCTTTGATCAATGGATTTTAGTAAGTTTGAACTTCTTATCTTTGAACTTTTGATATGGTATTATGAATTTTGTGGAATAGTTGAAGTCTTTTCTGAATTTAAATTATGTACTCTGATTTACATTTTTTTGGTTTGAAGAATTATTTATTGGGTTGGTATTTTATGTTTGTTTTATGACATATAGAATAATGTTGGACGTAGAAGCTTTTACAATGAATACATAAAAGAGTAGATTAGATATTTGGTTATTATTTTTTAGCAAAAGGTTGATAACATTAATCACAAAATTTTCTATCTCACATTTCAGTCTCCTATATTTTAAATTACACTTTTAAATATTGGTAAGCATTAGTGACACTAAATTTTTTTACCATAATCAAATCTTTTAATTAGATTAGTTCTAAACATTTTGTTATTAAGAAAAAGTTGCATGTGATGCCTTTTAGGGAACAAAATTTGTGTTTTAATGTTGACATAAGAAGCCTATTAGTGTCTTATTAGATTTGTACCAATTATTAGTATAATGTGTGATTTCAATTGTTTATAATAAAATAAAATTATCATATTAATGGTAATGCAAATCAAAGTTCATATAATTGTTTTATTTTTTAATACAATTAAAATTCAAAAACTCATATTTTTTGAATGAATATCTTCAAGAAAAATTAAATAAAAAATAAATTCGTATTCTTTTTTAATAATATATAAAAATTAAATATTTTAAATAAAAAGTGGTGAAATAACATCATATTATAAAATTAAATAAATTATGGTGGTCTACTTGAATATAACTAAAATATTGAAGATAAATAATTTAGAAAAAATATTATAATATCATCGAATGATTCATCCTCCAAAATAAGTAATTGATAAAAATAATTTATAAGTTTATAATCTAAAATGAAATCAAACCAAAAGAACCAAAAAATGATAAAATATTTCACATTTCACCATCTAGTCTATTACACCTACCCTATCTACAAAAATATCGACTATAACTAAACATATTTAAAAGTTATATAATTCATTAAAATAAAAAGAATTTTTTGTCATTATAATAAAAAATATTAATATTTTTCGTTAAAATACTTAACATATACACTTATCAAATATAAATTTATTGGAAATATTAATAACATATAAAATATTTTTTTGATCGGTAAACGGATAAAGCCTTGATGTTATTAATATTTTCAAAATATTTGCATTTTCCCTCCATTCAGTGCAGGCATCAGAGGAAAAGAACGGAGGCAAGAAAAACCTCTGGTGTGGCCCAAGACCAAAGTCCTGTTACTAATACAGAAAGATTGAGTGGCATACTCCTTAATACATTACAGTACAAGGTCTTATCCTTGTTTCTACTACAAACGAGTTATGAACATACCCCTAATTACATATTATTGCAAGGGCATTCCCTTGTTTATAAAAAAGTCTAAGGACAGGACCTTAGTTACAATTTATATGCTAGTTGTGTTTGAGAAATTTTTTACAATAACTTTTTACATGACTATTAATCCTTTAGATTCACAAACAATCTGGATTTGATTTGATGAAGAACCACTTCCTCTGTGTCTTTTCAAACTGAAGCTCTTTGTACTTGTTCGAGTTATTTCCTCCTTAGTTAGATTCAGATACTAAAGGCTACATATAGGGTTAGAAATAAGTCCCGCAACATGAGTGTTAGTAGTAGCGACAAATTTATAGACTTTGGCTAGCTATGGAGGCTATATTTAAAAAAAATTTAATACAAGATTATAGGCACGGTTTCTAGATTTAAATGTTAGGTCAATTTATCCATGGTCTTAAGTAGAATGAGAAATACTCAACAAACATCACCCATCTTACTGTTATAACAAGAGTCGGAGATTTAAATATGAAAGTAATTAAACAACATTTTGTGATACCATGGGATAATAAGAAAAAGTCGAAGCTTATCAGGCTTCCTACTGAACTCTAGTAAGATTTAAATACAAACCCCAAAATTTAGTTATAGAAGTACCTTAATCATTTTTAGAGGATAAAGTAGAAAGACTACATAACATGTTATATCCACAACTCAAATTTGGTAATGTCCTTATTTTATTGAATTTTGTACTATTATTTTTAATATCTTGTTTATTATTCAATAGTAAATTCTCCTAGTCTCATACCTTTCTTGTTTCCAAATTTAAAGTTTAATTTTTCAAGATACTATAGAATCTTGTGTTGTTAAGTCTCTGATTTCTTTCGATCATCATCTCTTTTCTTCATTTTTATCCTAAAATTTTCTTCCTTATTGGTGTTGTCCACCTCTTCTTCTGAACCTCAGTCACTAAATCCTTCCCTGTCAGTGTTTTCAACATCATCTTCTAGCACAAAATTGTCAAACCAATCCTCCTCCTAGGGGTCTCTTACATGAAGGAAGAAGAAAAGAAAATCAAGTTTCCTCTTGATGCTTCATATCCATGAGATAAATATATCCAAATCCTCAGTAATGAAGATAGGAAAAGTACGAACTAGAATCCCACTGATAAAAGGCAAATCATACAATCTAGATATAGGGATTGTTAAATCCCTTGAATGTTCTAAATTACTTTGTCAAGGTTTATCAGAAACCTTTGTTTAAATATTTTCCTACAAAGTCTACCTATATCTTCCTTGAATGGGTCTACTTGGATAGCAAAGGATATAAAAATGGCTGATATGTTAGAATCTAATAGAAACTCCCAAGTGTGCTTTCACAAGCTACTAGGACTCTAATTGTTCCTAGTTTTCCCAAGACTCTATTCTTTCTCATTGGATATTTAAAGTCCTTACTTATCTATTATATGACCTCATCAATACCACTTCAAGATTTTGTAATCAAATTTCTTCACTAGGGGGTAACTATCATTAAGTTTCACTTTACTTCTTTGCTCTTTCTTGGAAGACTCCAAGTTCCTTTTTGGTCTCCTTTCCTTAACAAGTATTTGCAAGGGGTATAATCCATGATTCAACATATTCTTTAGCTTCACTTGATCCCATTAGGATAGGGTATCAATACTTTCCCAAACGATTTCAAGACACTTGGTGAATTTAGTCTTTTAGGCCTAATACTCCTTTTAACCTTAATTGACTAGTTTTTCCTACTCATTCAAAATATTCCCAAACAACCCAAAAACAAAGTTGATATTGTGATACCCTTTTCCAATTCATGAGAGATTTTATATGTCTTAGGGTTCCAAGGTCCCCGTACAGTGGATTCCTAGAATTAAGGGAAACTAGGGCTAATTGGGCTATTCTTGTTCAATTTAGTGACTTCTACTTGAAAACGTACCCAAATAGATTGGGAAAGGCCTTATATTCTTAGGATATGCCTCTATGACCACAATTATTACAAAAACATGCTTATTTTAATTCATCCCATCATACCCCTGCATTCAAACACCATTAGTTCACTGGTAAACATGTAACTGGATACACTACACTCGCTTAGGGCTTGCCATTAAAATTAGTTTAGACTGCTTCTATGAGCTCCTCCCTCCATATGTAAACTATACAAGGGATCCCCTACCATATGTCTCAAGAATGTGATGAAATGCATGGTGGAGATCTATGGGGAGGCCATTTTTCACAAAATTGCTCTGTCAACAACAACAAACAGCTAAACAAGAAATGAATTTACAAGACTACTCTAATGAACACCTAGAAACCTAAAAATAATGTACTATAACTAGCCTAACTACAAAAATACAACTCAATATGAAGTGGTTGAATCCATTCATGAAAACTAACTATCAAAAATAGGCGACTTTGAACAAAAACCCTAAACAGAGAAATTTCATTCAAATTCAAAAATATTCTCCACATTTGTTAACCTTAGGAAATGGGCCTTCTCATGGTATTTTATGATTTCCCCATGCTTTTAGGTCGTTACAATAACTACCCATCCTCAAAAATTGAAGGCAATCATTTCTTGTCAATGTTGTCATGCAACTTTACAAAGTTGCAAATGTTGTCATGACAACATTTTGATAACTTTTACATTTTTTCCTATAACATAGTCTAATGACCTCTAACCTATTCCAAATGATGTAGAAAAATAATAGAGGATATTTTAGGCTTAATTTGAAGCTTTCCTAAGCCTTAAAGGATTTTAGACCTAAATTCCAACTTTTAGGCTTACTAAAGCACTAAACACTATCAAAGAAAAAATAAATAGAGTGGATTGATCCTAGTCAAATCAACTTAGGTACAAACTCACAAGACCTTATAAGGTACAATAAAATATGCCTCACTTGACTAGGCTCAGTAAAAGCCACAACCAAAATAGAAACTAGGAGTTAGCCTAGGTTCTCTTGCACCATTCTCTTCAAACAAAAATATTTCAATTCACCCTTGGATTGAGAAAGTGGGAGTCAATCCCCAAATTCTTAAACTTTTTTCTTTGATCGAAGTGGCCCCTACATCTCCTTGGCCTTGCCACTTCACCGGATTGTCTTTGTAATTCATTTGTTTTGTCTCTTTGTAAACCCTTGAATCCAGCACCTTTTCTCCTTTCTTTGATGGCGTGGGAGTTAATTGTAGGTCCTCCACTTCTTGGATTACTTCAGTAAGAATCTAATTAGGATCAGGATTAGGGCCTTTGTAAAGGACTAGATCTGCAACATTGAAGACCAGAGATAATCTAATATCCTTAGGAGTTCAACTTCATAAGTATTGTTTCCATATTTGGCCATAATTGTGTAAGGTCATAATCTCCCCATTTGTAGCTTTCTTGGTACTCCCTTCCACAACCTTTCCTTATTTAGATTGACCATTACATGATCCCCTACCTAGAATTGTACATCCTTCTGTCTTTCATCCACCTTGTGCTTTATCTTTGCAATGTTCTCTATTAAAGTCTTTCTCATTGGCTCATGTACTTCTTTCATGGAGTGTACAAAGTCTTTTGTATACCCACTCCCTTTATCTCCATCCTGTAACTCTTTGAGTTCAAATATCCCTCTAGGATGTAATCCATAAACAACTTCAAATGGACTCCTTCCAGTTGTTCTATTAATGGTATCATTGTAAGCATATTCTTCCTGTATTAATAGCTGGTCCCAAGCTTGACCATAGTCCTTAGTGAGACACCTAAATAGGCTCTCTAGTCTCCTATTAACCACCTTAGTTTGACCATCCACTTGAGGGTGATATGCAAACCCAAAGGATAGATTGGTTCCCAATTTTTGCAACAGTGTCTTCCAAAAGTGACTCATGAATGTGGAGTCTTTGTCTGAAACTATGCTCAAGGGTAACCCATGGATTCTCACCACCTCTCTGAAGAAAACATGTGCAATGTGGCAAGCATCATGTACAATCTTAATATGGAAAAAATATGTAATTTTGCTAAATATTTCTATTATGACATATATACTGTCAAATCCTTATTTTTTCCTTGCCAATTGTACAACAAAGTCCATGCTCAAGCATTCCAAGGTCTGCCTAGCATGGGGAGAGCTTGATAAAGGCCTACATTGGACGATGTACCCTTGGCTTTCTAACATCTAGACTTGTTCTAGGTAAAATATAAAACCTCTGCACTAACTCTTAGGTCTTATTGACTCCAAAGTGACCACTAAGTGCCCCATTATGCTTTTCTTGAATCAAATTTTCCCTAATTGATCATCCAGGGACACATTACTATCTTCCCTTGAACCTCAAATCACTCTGCATTATGTAATCAAAAAAATATCCATAGAAATTATTCTTATGTTCTTTACATACCTTGTATATCTCTGCAAAGTCTTCATCCTCTGCATACAAGTCTTTGAAACTCTCAATGCCTATGCCCCGCAATTATACATCGTGTAGTGTCAGAAGTCTCGTACTAAGTGAGTCAGTTACTTTGTTCTACAATACCTTCTTATGCTTGATGTTCATGGTGTAAGCCTACAATTACTCCACTGATTTCATGCATTTGT
Source organism: Thuja plicata (assembly GCA_018584345.1). Classification (NCBI taxonomy): domain Eukaryota; kingdom Viridiplantae; phylum Streptophyta; class Pinopsida; order Cupressales; family Cupressaceae; genus Thuja; species Thuja plicata. The sequence continues at coordinate 834,605 of MU227080.1, forward strand.
GACTGAGCTTGTCTTGGGAGTTCAAAAAACTAAGTACTTGGTTGTTTGAATACACCACAAATTCTTTAGCAAGCAAATAGTGTGTCCATTTCCTTAGTGCTTGGACTAGAGCATACATCTCTAAGTCATAGGTAGAATACTTCCTCTTTTCATCACTTAGCTTCTCACTGTGAAAATCCACTGGCCTTCCTTCTTCGCTTAAGACAACCCCAATAGCAACATTGCTAGCATCACACTCAACTGTGAAGAGTCTCTCAAAACTAGGGAGAGTTAAGATAGGTTTAGTGGCAATCTTCTTCTTTAACAATTCAAATCCCTAGTTGGCTTTATCATTCTATACAAATTTTATCTTCATCCTACCTTTTATGGTATCTAACATGGGAGCATACATAGGACTAAATTGCTTAATGAATTTCCTATAGTTTTAAGCTAAGCCATGAAAGCTTCTCACCTCTATTGCAGTTTTGGCAGTAGGACAGTTGATGATGACTTATACCTTTCTTGGATCCATCTTGATATTCCCTTGATACAACACAAAACCAAGATACACTAGCTCCTTCTTTAAGAACTCACACTTATCCAAAATTGATCATTAGCTTTTCTTCACGCAGTCTCTTAAACAAAATTTTCAAATGCCTTAAATGTTCTTCTTTATTACTACTAAATATTAGGATATCATCCAAATACACTACACAAAAATTACCAATATAGTATTTAAGAACTTCATTCATAAGCCTCATGAACGTGGATGGGGTATTTGATAGCCCAAATGGCATTACAAGCCATCCATATAAACCTTTCATGGTTTTGAAGGTAGTCTTCCATTCATCTCTCTCCTTGACCCTAATTTGATGATAACCACTCTTTAGGTCAATCTTAGTAAAGTACTTTGTCCCTCCTAAGAAACCCATTAGGTCTTCTATACTAGGGATAGGGAATATATACCTAAATGTGATTCTATTAATGGCTCTAGAATCAATGCATGGCCTCCAAGTTCCTCCCTTTTTGGGTGTTGGATACTGGGAACAACACATGGGCTTATACTTTATTTCTAACGAGGCCTTTGTTTAGGAGTTCTTGGATTTGCTTGGTAATTCCCTCATTTTGTTGAACGGTCATCTTATAAGTAACTTTAATAGGCAGGGTAGCTCTAAGAATGAAGTCTATCTAGTGGCTAGTAGTTTTCTTAGGGGGTAGGCTATCCAGTTTCCCATCGCTTACAATGTCTTTGTATTCCTTTAGCAACTCTTGCACTTCTATAGGAATCTTTGTCTTATTTATTGTCTTCTTTGCATCTTCTTCCTTTGGCTTCAAAACCAAAGAATATTATACTCCCTCTCCTTCTTCTAGATATTCTAAGAGCTCTTTTTCACTGACCTAGAGAACATTAAGTCTTGTGGGCTTCACTTCTCCTTCTTCTAGTAGTGACTAGATTTTGAAAGTCACACCATCTTTCTTGAAAGAATATGCATTCTTGGCTCCATCATTCATGGCTTGTCTATAAAATTACCATGGCCTTCCGAGTAAAAGGTGACATGTGTCTATAGGTAGGACGTGACATAGTACCTTATTTTTGTACCTTCCAATAGAGAAGTCCACTCATGCTTGTTCATTCACAAGGACATATTGTCCTTTGTTAAACCAAGTAACCTTGTATGGATTGCTATGTGGAATCCTTTTCATTCTCAGTTTGCTAACTTCCTCCTCTAACACAATATTGTCAATAGACCCTGAGTTTGTGATGATTTTACACACTTTACCCATTATTTTTTATTTCACTCTAAATAGTGATCTAATTTGGACTGGTTCTTCTCTCACTGGTTCTTTAATCAGTGTTCTTATTATCATCATACTTTCTCCCTCATCTGACTCTAAGGGTACTTCAGGGTGTTTATTACCACCACTAGATAATTATTGAAAAAAATTCACTCTCATATCACTCTCCAGGGAAGTAGACTATTTCTTTAGACACCTATAGGTAGGGTGTGCCATTTTGTTTCAACGATAGCACTTTATTGTTGAAACATATGAACCTCTTCCTTGGCTATTCTTTTTTCCTCTCCAATTACCATTAGAGCCTCTTCCTCTATTGAAGCCTCCTCTGTTTAAGCTTCCCTCTTGTTGTTCAGTTAGTTTAGTCTTTCCTTTAGCCTTTTATTCTGAACTTCTACCACCATATCCACTTCTTTGGCCTCTGCCATCTCTTCCACTTTCTCTACCTCTGGTATTGCTTGACTCTTGTTTATTTTTCAACTTTTCTTCCACCTTAACTGCAATTTGGTGGCATCTTTGAACTATGGTAGGAGTTAGTAGACTCAATTCATCTTGAATAGTCCATCTTCAACCATTGAGGTATCTAGATACCTCTAACACTTTCATCTTTTGCAACTGTTGACTTCATGCACAACCTCTGAAACTCCTCGGTGTAAGATTTGACATCCAATTCTTTTTGTCTTAAACTTTTCCTTTTCTTATGCAATTGAAAATCATAATCTTCTAGAACATATGCCTCTTTGATTCTGGCAACCATAGCTGTCGAAGTGGCTATGGGTTTATTTCCTTCTTTCTCCCTCTCATCTTGGATGAATTTCCACCAAGTGAGTGTTGTACACACAAAATAGTGCACTTCTATGAATCCTTACATGCAAGGAAACTCAAGAATGAGCCCTCACAAATTGATCCATAGCTCTCTATCCATGGAGTTGCAAGATTTGTAAAATTTCTCTCAGCTAGAGCTATAAACTTATGACCTTGCCAATAAACCACACAACGAGAGATTCACAATGAAGACAAGGGAAAGAATGCCAATATCTCCAATGAAT
>MU227080.1:871561-892766 GCA_018584345.1 Thuja plicata
GCACAAATATCCTCCAATAGGAAAATAGAAGTTGACTTTTGTGTCTCACATAAGACAAAAAGTGCTTTTTCCCTTTTTATAAAATAAGAATAATACTTTATTTGTGCAACATAGGATAAGAAGAAAACTGAGGATTTTTTATTTAAATAAAAGAGGAAATTCTTTTTATTTAAATAAAGGCTTAGAATAAAGTAATTTTATTATTTAATTAAAAGAGATTTTTAATTAATTAAAAGAGAGCATTTTCTCTTAATTAAATAATATTTTTATTTTTATTTTTTCTCTTTTAAATTAAATAAGGCTCAAACCTTAAGAAATATTGAATTGATTATGATTTGATCAAGGAAATTGATATAATTGATATTGTTGATATTTGAAAATATTGATTCATGGATTTGATAAATTGAGAAATGGGGCCCAAATTCTAGGCGACCATTTTAGGGTGCATACAAGTGCAGACCATCTAATTCTTGCCTTTGCCACTTTTACCTTTTGGGCTTCTATTATCCCATCACACTCAAAGTGGTTTTCAAGTCCTTCAATCCAATATAGAACTACCTTTGGTTCCATTTTCCCACTAAAGATTGTGATTCCTTCCAATGCCTTTCCACTTAAGGATTTTAACTCTTTCAAGGAGGTTTCTTCGATGGGGATAGGGTTTGGTTTAGGGACCTCATCATCTATGGCTATCTCTTTACTCTTTCCTTCAATTTTATCCTTGACATCCTAGTCTTCTCTTCCACTTGATCTAATTTATGCTCTAATTGGACCAATCTATCTCTGAGAAAATTATTCTCTTCTGCATTTTCATCCACCTTATTTGCAAGTTCTTCATTTGTCACCATTGTAGACTCTCCTACTGACTCTTCAGGTTGAAACATTCACCACAAGTGAAATCTTGTTTTCTCTAATACCAATCTGATAGAAACTCCCAAGTGTGCTTACACAAGCTACTAGGACTCTAATTATTCCTAGTTTTCCCAAGACCCTATTGCAAACTCTAGAACCCTTGGGAGGATTTCTAGTCCAAAATATAACATATAAAATATTAATCATATAAACATAACTATATTTATAATGTTTATAATAAAATCAAGGCTGATTGATGTGAATGACCCTACAAAATATGGACATTCAAAATACATCAACAAAGTATAAAAATCTATCAATTTCCCCTTAAGAAGGTTTGCAAGAGGGATATTAGGAGTCTTCTCATTTTCCTTTTACCTTCTTCATATAAATAATCTGGAATCCTCAAACTTGTGATGTAATGATACCGAATTTGTGAAAATTCTTCAATATTTCAGATAAGTGTCAGCTTAAAGAGATAAATTTCAAACCATCCACTAAAGAAAGGGTAGAAAATTTGTATGGGAGTAACTATACTAGTAGAGATGGAGTGGAATATTCACACATTACTTTTTAGCATGAACAATTTATAATACATAGATAAATCCTCTAATGGTTGAAGAAGTTATTAAAGTTGAAACTCCAAAAGAAATTAATCTTTCTGAATTTGGGTATGCAAATAACTAGACATAACCAAAATAAAATATATAATAAGAAAAAATAAATCAATATTTTTTTTGCATTAAAAAGACATCATTTTAAGTTTTCTATTTTTTAAAAATCTAAATATAATAATTATAATTATACCGTGAATCCATTTCTAAACATCTTGAATATGAGGTAAAGTATATTTTACTAATTTTCTTTTTTTATTTATTTAAAGTAATTTGTAAAGCCCTAAAAATAGGTCTAATATCCTACTTCAAAGACATAAGAATTTTTTTATTTTCAAATTACTTTTGTATGCTCAATATTATGCTTTAGATTTAAAAGTTTAATGCCTAAAGGAATTGTATTGAAGGCATGGACATTTGTAGCACGAGTTAAAAATGGCATCTATTGTGTTTGACCATGTTCATATGTTTTCTTCACACATGGATTTTTAAAGATGCATTGTATTGGATGGAATTATATAGAATATAATTTATTATATAAATAAAATAAATAAAGAAATAAATTATATTTTTAGAATAAAAGAGGCTTCAAGAATTATCCTATCATTAGATAGTTTTTCAATTCAATATGATCAACTAAATAAATAGTTTTATATCTTAAAATTATATTTCATTTGGAGCAACCAAATGTTATGTTTATTTAGTTATGAATTTTTTTTTTTTGCAAAACTAGAATAGTTTGTTGAATTATTATTTGAAAAATGACACTCATTATGTTTTATATATGAGTATGCTATCTTCACACATGCATTTTATATATGCATTGCATTGGTTGGTGTTATAGAGATTCCAAATTATCTTGTAGATGAAGTATAAAGAGGAACACATTGAAGTTTTATAATTTAAAAGAGGTTAAAAAAATTAACCCATCTTGAACTTGATTCTCACTTACATATGAATTTTAGAGATGATCAATGAGAATAAAATATTTAGATCTTCAAATTGTTAGTAATAACTGAGAGGGGGGGGGGGGTGAATCAGTGGTCTCAATTTCTTTATATTTTAAATTTTGATCCACCAATTTATACTTCTCTAATTATTAAGTTCCAACAAGATACATGCCTTTGAAATACTTGAAATAAATAACTGTCTGTCGATTTACCTTATTTGTCCTGATTCTCTTGGATAACCGATAAGTAGTAAACTGTATTTACCGATGCTCAGTAAATATGTAGAGTATACCAATCAATCCATACATGCATATGTAGAATGTAAAACACTAAAGTTATAAACCATACACATATAACACAAGGATTTTAACGTGGAAACCCTGTTAAGGGAAAAAACCATTGGGACTGGTACCCCAAATTTTTCACTCTTCTTAAGTGAGCCCTATTAGGAGCCAACCCTGTTAAAGGTTACAAACACACTGTTAGGTGCGACTTTGTTAGATTATTTTCAATACATAGGTTGTCACTAAGTATCTTGCATCTATGCTACCATCATTGTATCAGTCTCATGACTGTCAATAGGCTTTATGCAAATCTTACTACCATCCTTAAATCAGCCTCCTTCTTAGATTGTCAATAGGCTTTAGGTGAGACTAATGCTACTATCATGAGTCAACCTTCTGGTAATCTTTTAGGATATACCTCAAATACAAAAGACTATTAAGTCTTGCTCTGTTAAGAGACTTAATGCTTCAATGGTTAAACTTAAACAAAATGACCTATTTCTAATGCAAATTAATTGCCAATTTTCATATCTATTTACTTACAATATCTTTCTGATCAATGTATCAATACAATTCCTTTGTACTTAACTCTTTCTGCTCTATGATGTTGCGCTTTTCTGTTCATTGGTGTCTACAAAATTTCTTAGCTCTCCCTTAGCTTGATTGATCAGGACTGTATGAAGTTAATCCTTCATCGGTTTCTTTTCAGCATCTTCTTTTTGTTCACTCCCCCGTGTATCTAATTGCATCTAGGAATGAATTATGCTTGTCTCTTAAATAGACATGATATTCCTTAATTCTAGGTTCTTGATTCTTGATTCATGATTCTTGGCGTGAAAAACAATCCAGCCAATTGATTTATGCTTTAACTCCTATTTTATCTCATAGTTATCTTCTTCCCAACTATATAAAACACTTTTAAATCAATTACTTAATGATGGTTAAATAAAGCAAACAAAACAACCAGTTAAGTCTATCTCTTAGCCTTGCCAGCTAGATATTTTGTCATTTTCTGATCTCTCTGTTCTGTCGGTGAATATTATAGTTTGTCGCTGGTGACAACTACCAGTTCCATCAGTGCAGCTTCAGTTAACTTTGGGATTTCCGTCTGTCAGGTATAAAAGGATTTTGCTCATCGGGCAACACTGTCTTTAGCTCGTCGGGCATCTTGCAATTTTTCTTTGTCGGGCAATACTGTCTTCTTCTCGTCGGTCATCACTGTGACTTTTTCTATGTCTTTACCGATGGTGTGCACTCCCTCGGTGTTGTCTGTCACTTAGTGAATACTTGACTTTTATGCATTGATGAAAGCATAACCTCTATTCTATTGTACCTCTGAAGTCTTTGGCATGACCATACATATGATATCAAGTTGAGATCAATGACAATATAAACCATTAACTGATTTAATGCCTTGCATTATCTTCAACTTAATATAGTCAATCATTCAATCAGTTATATGTCATCACAAATTGCATCTCATTTGGAGCAAATAGAGGCTACATTAGTAGTTGTTATCAAATATTTTCTAACTAAGACAACAAACGTTTTTAGTAGCTAGAATAGTTTGTTATACAAAGGTTTTGTAATAAGACATGAAAGGTTTGGTACAAAAGATAGTAAGGGCAATTTAGAAACTAAGGCAATGACAAGTTTCAATTTTTATGATAGGTAAAGAAGGAATCATTTTGCTAATCAAAATATGATGGAATTGTAATCATAAAAGTGAATTATTAAAAAAAAATCACAACTCAATAAATGTTTGTTTTAATTATAATATTTGTCAATTTTGCTTTAATCCTAGCCCATAAAAAATTGATGTATTAGAATAATGAATATTTTTTTATTAGAGTAAACCATAATTTGAAGAAATTTGTAAACCATATTTAATAATAATAAGTTCTAAACTATACAATAATTTTAGCAAATTTACTAAGGATAATTATGTAATATAAAATTTAATGTACACTTATGAAACAATAATATATATTTTTAATTATAGTATAATAATTATAATTAGGATTTATAGCTAAAATTAAAATTAAAATGATATATGATTTTTAATTCTAAATTTTTTACAATAATTATTAGAAGAAAAATAATTTTGATGATTTTGTATCTTAAATTTTCACATGTATAGTTTAGAAAAAAATTAGAAAATTTAAAAATAAAAATTACAGCAGTGGCCTATACTTGTGTAATTAGTTATTATAAATATATATGTAAATTTAATTCAAATTTTATTATTAATATTAATTATATTTTAATTAATATTTATTTACTAAAACAAAATTCTTATAGATTAAAAATTAAATGATATAGTACTTTTATATTAGCAAAAAAGGGGTCCTATAAGTCCAAATCAATTGAACCAATAAAAATGAGATAAGTAATTTGTATCATTTATTTAATTCATAAATAAATATTTAAACATTAAAAATATTGTAACAACAAAAAATAGTGACTTAGGATTGTTGATTATCTAAAAACTAACTAACTGAGAAATTGTGCAAACTGAATGCAATAGTATATGCAATAGTATAGTCTAGGACAAGTACAACAATAAATAATACTTATCACATTATAATTAATATATAATTATTAATTAATATTTTTATTATAATTTATTCAAAATTAAAATGAAAGATATTTAATCAAAATAATGATATAATGGGGAAGCCTCTAGCGCTAACTCAAGGCTACTCGGCTAAATTTTGGAACAACCTGGGTATTTCCACATTTATTGATCTATTTGAGAATGACTGTCTGATTAGATGGGAGGAGTTAAGAAATAAATATAACCTTCCGGCTGCTCATAAAAAAACTTATAACATGATCTCTAGAGCTTGCTCTGCTATCCCTTAATAGAATTTGGAAATCCTTAATAAAATTTAGAAATCTTCTATTGATCCTAAGATCAGATGTTTTAAATGGCTTATGCTGATTAATAGACTTCATATCAGCAGGTACCCTGTTCCTAATGATGTGTGTAGACTTTGTAATAGACCTGAATCCTGTAGACATATTTTTTTTGAATGTAAATTTGCTAAGAAGGTCTGAGCTTTATTTGGAATAACTTATCCTAAGTTCATTAATATTTTTGAAATCATTACTGGCTATATTCAGGGACTTAAAAAAGATTCTAATATACTATGGCTCATTATTTCTTCTAACATTTTGTGGCAACTATGGAAGTGCAAGAATGAAGAAAGGTATCAAGGTATACATAGATCTCTTGCTGAGTTGTCCTTAAAACTCACTCTTCTTAAAATCTCCTCGCAGGTTTGCTCTTGTGTATCCTCCGTGTGAGGCCTGCCTCCGGAGCTGAAATATTCGTGGTCTTTTTTCGAGTTGTAACCTTGTTTTGATTTCTCTATATTTAATATAAAAAAAATAATGATATAATCAATCAATTCCTACACATTCTTTTAAAATTTTAAATATCTATTATTACTATTCCTATAATCTTTATCCCTACAAATCATTATTATGATAAAGTGTGAATTTAATTGAAATGGATTGATTGCTTGTTTATCCTTATTAAATGTTAATATCTATTACTATTGTTCCTATAATCTTTATCTCTACAAACCATTACTCTGATAAAGAATGAATTTGATTCAAATGGATTGATTGTTTGTTTATCCTTTTTAAATGTAAATATCTATTATTACTGTTCCTATAATCTTTATCTTTATAAACCATTACTATGATAAAGCATGAATTTGATTAAAATAGATTGTACCTTTTTAAATATAAAAATCTAACTGTTCCTATAATCTCTATCTCTACAAACCATTACTATAATAAAGTATGAATTTGATTGAAATATATTGATTGACTTATAAATGCAGGAGGAGACACCCTATAGTAAACCAAAGGACAATTTGAAGCACAAGTGCGACCCTTGAGCAAAGTGATGGGCCCCAAGAACAGACATGACCTGCAAACTGGCTTAGAAAATGAATGAAAATGCGTTTTTCTCAATTTATTGTGGTGAACAATATGTTGACATTTAATGCGAGCTTTCTAGAATGCCGCGACTCGATCTTGTTGGTAGTTTTCCACATGTTTATGCATTGGAAAATGGTTAGTGAGTTGTCAAAAATGAGTCTTGTCCATAGTAGAACATAGGTGGGCCATTTTTAGAGCCTTAATGACTCATTTTGTGAGTCATGTTATATTGCATGTTATATTGCCCTGCACTGAAGTGACGCGGTTGTCTACAATCAACTCATTTCAATAAAATCTTAAGATTGCTAGTTAATAAAGTTCAATGACTGAAAAATGTAGCGTTCATTCAATTTTTCGTAAAAATTCTGATTAAAACTTATATTAATGCTAGTTTTTCTCAATTTATTGTGGTGAACAATATGTTGACATTTAATGCGAGCTTTCCAGAAAGCCGCGACTCGATCTTGTTGGTAGTTTTCCACATGTTTATGCATTGGAAAATGGTTAGTGAGTTGTCAAAAATGAGTCTTGTCCATAATAGAACATAGGTGGGCCATTTTTAGAGCCTTAATGACTCATTTTCGTAAACATCTGATCTTGGACTTGCCGTGAGGCATTGTTGTTCTGTCTTTGCAATTTACATCGAAGTTATATGCCTCCAATGGTGTCAAAAGCAGAAAAATTAACGCTGCCATTGGCTATTTTCATTGAAGGCAATTTGGTATATTAATGCTAGCTGGTCAACTTTGAATAAGTTTTAATCAGAAATTTTACTACAAATTGAATCAACGCTACATTTTTCAGTCATTGAACTTTATTAACTATGTAAGAGAAAATACAGTATTAAATAGCAATCTTAAGATTTTATTGAAATGAATTGATTGTAGACATCCGCATCGCTTCAGTGCAGGGCAATATAACAGGCTTCTTTATAGTTATCGCGTATATATTTCGTTCTTGTACTATCACACCCATGAGAAGATACAATATCGTATTTCAGAAATTTTTAATAAAAAACTTATTTTTATTAGTATAAATGATTAGTTGCAAGTTGTATATTTAGTAGTTGAGAAAGAAATTTTTAATTAAATTGCGTAAGTTTATCTTATCTGTACTATTATTGGGTCTATTATCTGCATAATTATTAGGCCATTTGTATTTAGTCAATATTAGAATTTTTTTTAAGGTTAAAACAAAAGATTAAGAGATAATGAAGTAAATGTATTGATGTAGATCCAATGTCATATTTAAGAGTTCTAGATGCACAAAGTTAATTATAATAAGTAATGGTGCCTTCTTCTAAAGGTCATTGTATCTAGGTGATGTTCATAGTAGTAAAATATTAGATTTTAATGATAACTCATTTATGATTTTTAGCAATTTTACTACTATTGTGGTTTAAAGTATTGTTATGCTCATAGTAAATCTGATATAGTATAATACAAACTACCATATTGATTAAAGAATCCATGAAACAATAATTTTCTATATATATATATAGAAGTTCTTAATGAATGTTTGCTAAAAGATTGTTAATTTTTTAATCAACTACTTTTTTTTTTTATAATTCACGGTTTATAAAAGTTGAATCTATATATAAAATTCCCTTCCTTCTTCATTTAATTTAAGTTTTTAAAATTAAGAAATATAAAATTCCCTCTCTTTTTAAATAAACAAATGTAGTGGGTTATTTTTTTATTGCCTTCGAATCCGTTGTTTGTGCATTGGTTGCATTGCTTTTGTTTTGTTATTTTTGGAATTGGTTTTGTTCCCAGTTTTGGTTTTAATGTATGTATCAAGTTGGGGTCCTTCCCACTTATTTGTATTTTTTTTTTAAAAATGTAAAAGGTAAAATGTTAGATAGGATGGATGTAAATAATTTAAAAAAAAAATTATTTTATTTAAAATTTATATATATTATTATTAAATTTTATAAAATAGTTTGAGTCTTATTCAAATCATTTTCTTATTGTGTTTAGTATTTTATTTGTTCTGAAGAAAAATACATTGTGTTAATCAGTTTTGGTGTATCTTTCTATATAGTGTTAAAATTTTGGTACTCTAATACTATGTTGAAGTTATCAAGCCATGTTAAAATTTGCAACACAAACACCTTTATGATTAAACAAAAAAACATGATCTCCTCTATAAGGAGGGCACCAAAAAATTAATTTATATATTTTTCAAGAAGAAAATATTACAATATCGCAAGATTGTAAGATTGCAGGAAGAATTGCAATAAACACAATGCAAAAATTTTATCCCATGTTTATAGTTTTGGAGGTGCAATATCTTCCATAGTTTGTAATTGTAGTTTTGGTGGGGTTTAACTCCTCACCCTAATGTTCATATTTACACAATTTTGTGAAGTCTCTTTTAGAGACATAATTGTAAGGATCATATCAGACTCTTCAAAATAATATCCTTCTAGTAAATGATATGTTCAAGCCTTGATATATAGAATTGCTAATTGTTATTGACACTTATTCAAATTACTTCATTGAGCCAATATAGGAAATAATATACATTATAAAGTAATAGTGCTTGCAACATTGTGTGAAGGAACCATGTGACCATTTATGTATATTTACCTCCTTATAAAACTTTGGTGGAATCAAGTATCGAAAGAGAATATATATCATATTTTATCCTTATGATGTATGTTATGATACAAACCATTCACACCTATTAGATTTAATGAATTTTCTATAATTCATCTAATATAGTTTCTTTGTTCTTTGAAAACATTTTGTGACAATAATTTGTTTCTCATGGCAATCTACAGAGGAGATACATGACACAAACATCAGAAAACAAATTCAAATCAATCTTAATGCTGATTTGATAATAAGAATAGATTTTTTTCTGGTATTTTATTTAGATTTATACTATTTTTTGTTGTATCTATATTTTAACATACACTATGAGCATTAAAAAAATAATGGAAACTAGATATTACCTTTGATTCTATTATATACATTAGAAAATGTCCCTAATTATTTAGAATTTATTTAACTAAGTGGTCCTAAATTATAGTAAGGGTATCTTTACTTTATTAATTTACTTATAAAATAAATGGGCCAAAATAATATTTGTCTTTGACCTAGTGTAATTTTCTAGACACTACTTAGAGCCCTTTATAAGTGGGTGGTCATGAATTATGTACATCATTGATCAATAATTTTTATATTATTGTCTATATCTAAAATTTTACTTGGAATTCGATCTAATGGTATCTCATTTTTGAAGTGCAAGATCCTCCGTAGTCTAGCAATTATAGTTTAGGTGATTGACAACCACTGTAGTCTACTTGTTTGCATGAATTTGAAAACTATTTAGTTGAAGATAATTTTCCAATTTTTATTGTATTGAAAATTAAACTATATTAGATTTGAAGATAAGGATAATTGTTCTAAAGAATATATTGTTTCCTCTTCGTTCCTATATAACAATGTCTACCGTCCTAAAAAGTTAGCACCCATTATTGGGGGGTTTTAGGACCTATTGGACCTCATTTTAGGTGATTCAATGATCTAAATGTATTTATACTTAATTTCTTGCATCTCTCATTTTCTCTCCACAAAACTTTTCACACTTCCAAAAACCTAGATATGTTTTAAATTTAACAATGCTAGGAGTAGGTTGAACTAAGTCAGCCTTATCTTTAAAAAAGTGAACCCAATTCAATCTTTTCCTAAGGAATTTTGTTTAAGTTGGATTGAGGCCTAGTGTGGAGGTTTTTGTCATGACCTTTATTTGTGGTCGACCTCACGATATTGAAACTTGAAATGAGTATAAAAGGAAGGATATCTCCTCTCATTTTTACATACCTACATTATCCATAATATACATGAGAAAGATATCTTTCAAGTGAAATAAATCAATATTTCAAGTTGTGCAATTGAGGATTTGAATTGAAGATTTGAAGGCAAACATCCAAATCAAGATCGGCAAGTCTTCTTCCACTCAAGAAAATTAAATCTTCTCCCATTCATGCAAATTTATCTCCCATGATGGTTAAGTAGATAAATTATCACTTAGGAAAGAAGATCCATTCCTGTTCTCCATTCAAGATTTCAAGCATGCACTCATTCACGATCTATGATTGGAAAGTGTAGATCTGTACATTTGTGAAGGCATACTTTATTTTACAAACCATTCCAAACATACACCTAAGGCATCTTCATGGGTTTGATTGATTTATACATCCACTCACGAGGGTTTCTCATGCAAGGTAAATATGTCATTTATCTTGTTTACACTACTTTTGTTATGCAATTTCTATTTCATTTCAAGGTTGATTCCTATGAAAGGGCCTGACCAAGGCAAGCCCCTTTCCATAATATTTACCCCTTCTTCTTGTGCGTAGGAACAAATTTTTAGAGTTTCAAGTATGGATTTCGGGAGTTTTAGAGCCACTAATAGATCCTTCACAGATTTCATCAGTTTTTGAGCCTCTAATTCTACGTTAACTTTCTTGGACAAGCTCATCTTTCTTCAACATAGTCCTTTGGATATAAAAATTCACAGTTTGAAGTTACATGTGTTAGAGTGCTAAATCTATAACTATTTTTGGTTCAGATAGTTCAGTGGTAGTCAACTCTGGAATTGAAGTTTACTAATTTTCTTTTAGCTTCAAGGTGAGTTCATTCTTCTTCTTTTCATCTCGTACTTACTTTGATGCATCATATTTGATATAAAATCTTGTTACTTATCATTTAACTTATCATAGTTTGCATTCCTTCCATATATTTGCATATCATTTTACATATCATATACACGTTGACATTAAAGGAACCCATCTCCACACTCCATCTTCAAATATAGATCTTGTATTAGCTCCCCTTCATCTTTTTTGGTTCTGATAATCAGATTTGGGTATGAGGGTTAGCCTTTGGGGGTGTACCTAATGTATCATCGGCCCCCATACCATTTGGTTTTGTGAGTGATCTTCCTAGATAGAATTTCTCACCATTTATTATGATACATTTTGGTGAACCCAACTTACTACATTTCGATTCTAATTTTGGTGTTGGATTCCCCTTCTTTGAATTTATATATATTTTAAATGTATTATTGTAAATATCATATCTTTCTTTCTATGCATTTTGTTAGTCAATATATATATCGCATGCTTAAATTTTATAGTTAAATTCACTTAGATTGCATATTTATTTCAAATTAAATTATATTTATCTTTGATTTCATTTCCTTATGCATGAGCTTTTTCCCTATGAGTCCAAGATATAGTATTACGGTTAGAAGAATTCATAGACTTATGGGTTCCTTTGATCCCAAAACCTCCTTTCCTAGGAACCTTGATGTGATCAACATGCATCTAGGTGATCCTAATACTATAATGGAGAATAAAAATTCTCATTCTTCTCATGGCGAAGAAGAAGCATTAAGGGTTCCTCCTACTCAAGTCCAAAAACTTTCCCATGATTTTTATAAGTTTGAACATTGGTTAGGCCTATAAAACAGTAACCCTGAAACTCTTTCCATTTTAGAAAGATTAAGGAAACTTATTCACAATGATGAACATGGTGTTAATATCTTTTGTATTATTTTTCATATCATTGATGCCAAGTATCAAACCCGTTAGAGATTGTGCTCAATAATTAGGAATTACTCCACCCAATACAAGTTTTGAGACCTCCTTGCTTATCTTTACTTCCATTCCTAGTGTTTCTTCTTATGCTCCACCTATCATCACAACTTCAATTCAAAATCCCAATCCTCCAATGTGAGTCTCCCTAATCCTATGGTTCCTTCTATTGCTTCAAGTGTGTCATGTGTTCCACTTCCTTTTTCAATGCCCACTTATCATAGTGTTCCTTTTTCATATGCTCCTAATATTTCTCATGTTTCTCCTCCTACCATTTTTCTACCGATTCTACCTTAATTATTTGGCTAAAATCATGCCTTATTTATAACAAAAAAAAGCTTCCATGACTCAATCCAAGTTTAATGTATTCCCACTTGTGACATTTCTAGTCCCTTGTTTGTAGATTATCCATATTATTATCCCGTAACATATGAAGATTGCAAATCTTGAGACTTATAATGGTAAGGGTGATCCTCTGAATCATGTCTAATCTTTCCAAACCTTGTGTAATGATTTCTCCCATGACCATAGGTGCATACAAAAGTTGTTTACTATAACTTTCTGAGACAAATCCTTGCAATGGTATTGTTATTTTTTTCCTTATTAGATTGATTCCTTTCAAAACGTTGCTAATGCTTTCATTGAATAATTTAAAAACAGCATATGTCGTAAATTTTTGTAACTAATTTAATGCATTGTAAAAAAGGTGTTAAAGAAAAAGTTTGTGATTTCATTGGTAGATTTAAGCATTTACATGCTCGGATTTCTTATCTTGTTCTTCATATTGATGTGAAACGCATGTTCAATGCTAATTTACAAAGTAACATTAGAGACAAGATACCTGTTTTTATTCTCTTCTTTTCCTCAATTGTATGCAGTGCTTCATCATTATCAACTTCAAGTGAGTCAATCTAGAAAAAAACACTCCTATGCGTCTTATTGCCATGTATAAGAGTGAGGCCACATCCAATTTCAAAAAGTTTCAGAAACCAAACAACTACATCAAAATAAATAAATCATCCAATAGTGTTGATGAAAAAGTGGCAACAACATCCAAAGGTATGACTCCTTTGTCATTGATTTTTAAACCTACTCATAATTATATTAATCTTTCTAAATATTTGCATAATGTGATGTTGACCTTAATTAATTCTAATGTGTCAAAACTTCCTCCTATAAAACCCATTGACACATCTAAACTTCAATCCAAATACTTTGATTCCCAAGGCCTTTTTCCAATATCACTGTTAGCCTAGTCATGATACTAAAAAGTGTTTCCACCTGAAAGTTTTTATGTAAGATATTATTGATCATAAGGCTATATTTGTTGATGGTGACTATGATCAAGTAAATAAATATATCTAACATCCTAACCATAAATTGCAAATTTAAACCAATTCTTTTCCATCTATATTAACCGATACTATTCATCAACCTTCTTATTCCCAATGCATTGACTATGATGAAAAATTTAATTAATCCAATCATGTTTTAAACCAAGTTGAAAAATTCAATCCTAAACCTCCATCTATGCCTTGTGTCACCTTTGACCATACTCTAAGATAATTAAATAAACTAATGGTCCTATATATTGTCACAAAGGTTATTGGCCTTCCTTCCCATGGCGCCCTTAATGATTCCACTTGTATTATGAATGTGATAACTAAAGAACATATTTACAATAAAAAATAATGAAAATATTTATTTTAATGATAAATCTGATCTTAGGACTGCAATTTGCAATGGTTTCATTTATCCTTCCCATGCTTGCATTTCATTCATGTTGAAGTTCATGGTAAAACTTTTTATATTTTCTTCAGTTTCATTCCAACTTCTGATCAATTTCAAGTCAAACTTTGTGTTCGTTGGATTACCTCATGGCTTCTCCTCTTCATTAATGTGTTAATTTTTTTCATAATGAATAAATCGTGACTGTTAACCATTGTCTTTATCAGCCTTGTATACCTTGATTTCTTTTGTCATTCCATGCATCAACTAACTCGAACCCATCCTGATCATCTCTTTAGATCATACCAGGCCTACAAGGTTCAAAATATTTTTGAACTTAGAAACCCATGGATATTCCATCTCTTTTCCCTATATGTAGAATTATTCCTACACCACCTATACCTCCTCCACATCTCACTTATGCACATACTTATCAATCCATATTTCAACCTAGTTTGGTTCCTTCAGTTCTTCCTCATAAATAAGAAAATGACCCAATGTTTGTTGATCCTATTCAAACTTAAATTTCTAGAAAGATCAAAGGTAACCATCATGCTCGTGATCTCTATTGCAAGCACCTTGTTAGAGCCAATCAACATAGTTATCCAAACATTTCTTCACCTCATACACCTCCTCATGCCTGGCTTCCCTAATACCAACCCATGGTTGAGCCAATGGAGGAAGTGAATTTAAAAAAAAAACAGAAAGAACAAACATGACAATGGTATTCATATCTTAGATTCTATTAATCTAGATAAATAAGATATTCTTGATGCTAAATATGATATTTGTGCTACTGATTTTGATGACATGTATGATACTATGTATATTGATCATGATTCAAAAATTATGCTTTCACAACATTTATCTATCATTCCTGGAAACGAACAAAATGACCTATCTTCACAATAGGTTACTTGTTTGGAATAAGCTATTGTTCCATCTACTATGCTTTATTTTTCTCTTCTTGTGAGTTTACCACCTTCCCTAAACACTATATAACAAGATGGGGGCAATGTGATTGATGACATGTAACTAATTGAATGTTTGATAATGTTAAGTTGAAGATGATGCAAGACATTAAATCAGTTAATGGTTTGTATTGTCATTGATGTCAACTTGATATCATCTATATAGTCATGTACATAATGCCAAAGAATTCAGAGAATCAATGGAAAAAATATTATGCTTTCTGTAATGCATAAAAGTCAAGTATTCACTAAGTGACAGACAACACCGACGGAGTGCACACAATCGATAAAGACAAAGAAAAAGTCACAGTGGTAACCGACGAGCAAAAGATAGTGTTGCTCGACTAGTTGAAAATAGAGTTTCCTGAAGAGCAAGATCCAATGATGCCCAATGGATGGAGATCCTGAAGTTAACTGAAGTTACACTGACAGAAGTGGTTGTTGTCACTGACAATGAACTGTAGAATTGACTGACGGAATACAGAGTTCAGAAAATGACAAAATATCTAGCTGGCAGAGATTAAGGATAGACTTAACTAGTTGTTTTATTTGTTTTATTCAACCACAGTTAAGTAATTTATTTAAAGAAGATCTATACATTTGGGAAAAAGATAACTATGAGATAAATCAGGAGTTAAAGACGTAAATCAAATTGGCTGGACTATTTTTCACACCAAGAATCAATAATCAAGAATTAAGGAATATCTTGTCTATATAAGACACAAGCATAATTCATTTTTGTAGGAAATCAGATACACGAAAGGGGAGTGAATAGAAAGAGGATGCTGAAGAGAAACTGGTGAAGGATAAACTTCATACATTCCTAATCAATCAAGCTAAGAGAGAGCTAAATAATTCTAAAGAAACCGACAAATGGTGAAGCATAGCATCACAGAGAAGAAAGTGTGTAGCACAAAGGAATTGAATTGATAAATTGATCAGATAGTTATTGTACTTAAATAGATCTGAAAATCTAAAATTCAAGTTGCATTAGAAATAGGTCATTGTGTTTTAGTTTAACCATTGAAGCATTAAGTCTTTTAACAGAGCAGGACTTAACAATCTTCTATAATTGAGGTATATCCTACCAGATTACCAAAAGGGTTGATTCATCAAAGTAGCATTGAATTTGCATAAAGACTATTGACAGCCTAAGAAGGAGGTTGATTCAAGGATGGTAGCAAGATTTTCCTAAAGCCTATTGATAGTCTAAGAAGGAGGCTAATTAAAGGATGGTAGAAAAATAGATGCCAGATACTAAGTGACAACCTATGTATAAAAATCCTCTAACAAGGTCGCACTTAACAATCTGTTTGTAACCTTTAACAAGGTTGGCTCCTAATAGGGCTTACTTCAAAAGAGTGAAAATTTGGGGTACCGGTCCGAGTGGTTTTTCCCCTTAATAGGGTTTCCACATTAAAATCCATGTGTTATGTGTGTATGGTTTATTAATTTATTTTTTTACATTTCACACATGCATTTTTGGATTGATTGGTATACTCTACATATTTACTGAGTATCGGTAAATAAGTTTTACTACTTATCAGTAATCAAGGAGAATAAGGACAGACAAGGTAAACTGACAAATAGTTAATTATTTCAAAGTATTTCAAGGTATGCATCTTGTAGGGACTTAATAATATAAGGTGTATTGATTGGTGGATTAAAGTTTAAAGGATAAATTTTTAAGGCCACTGATTCACCCCCCACCATCTCAGTTATTAATAACAATTGGTATCAGAGCTTGTGTGCTTAGAAGGAAGGTTTCAAGACCTAAGTAAAGATCACAAGATGAACAGACGAGATGTGCCTAATCTGAACAAAGACAACTTTGCTTCATGGAAAAGCAGGATACGACTCCACTTTTCAGGTATTGGCAATGATATTACTCAATACTTAGATACTGAATATGTGTTGCCTAAATGACCATTGACAGTAGATCAATTGAGAGTAAAGCATGAGCATAACTGTATGGTTATAGAGCTTTCTTCCTCACTCTCTGATGCTAAATTTGAAGATGTCAAAGATTGCAAACCTGTAAAGACAATGTGGGACAAACTGAAGCTTGTACATGGAGGTGATACAAATGTTCTGAGAGCCAAGGCAGAAAGCCTTAGAGGAAAGTTTGATGATCTCAGAATGAAAGAAGGTGAAAACATCACACAGTAAAACACAAGAATAAAAGAAGTAGTCAATGATATATGAGGTGTTGGAGGTACACTTGAAGAGGAGAAAATGGTAAGTAAAATCTTCATAACCTTATTGCCTGTATATGCTATTAGAGTCTCTGCTATTTAAGAAATGAGAGCAGTAGCAAATAATATAGTCACTCTTGATAGCCTAATTCGTAGACTGATTTCATTTGAGATGAATAAATTTGACAATAGTGTCTTACCAATTTTAGAGTCTGCATTTAAGTCTTCTATGAGAATAAGCAAATCTAGTCAGAGACACTCATCTAGGAGAGACAGTGAAATTGAAAGTGAAGAAGAAGATCTAGATGGAATAGAAGCACTCATGGAAAGAAGCATAAAGAGGAAAAGGTAAATACAAAGGCAAGTTACCACTTTTATGTTTTAATTGTAAAGAGATTGGACACTTTGCTGCAAGATGTTCTAATAGAAGAAAATATGACATAAGTGATGACAAATCATTTGAGAAGAAATCTGATAGAGGTGATAACAAAGATTACAAAGGTTACCAACAATCAGAAAGAAAGGATACCTGAGAGTACAAGGATAAAGGCAAGAAGGATAGCTATCTAGCTGCTTGCAAAGATGAAGATACTCACACTGAACTGGATGATGACATCGAGATAGTATTTGTAGCTGTGAAGGATGATTCAGATGAAGATGAAAGGTATGAAGAAACTGCACTCATATCTAAGATTAGTAAGAATGATATCTAGATTATAGATAGTTGTTGTACTCACCATATGACTAGTGACAAAGAAAATTTTAATACTTTTGAATACTATAATGGTGGTATAGTAAGAATGGGAAATGACACACCTTGTAAAATTGAAGGTAAAGGAACAATAATGCTCAATAACCTAATTAAATGTGAAAATACTTATTATGTAAAAGGATTGAATTATAATCTGTTGAGTGTTTCTTAGCTGAATAATTCAAGTCATAGAGTAGCATCTGTGAATAAGAAGACAAAGATCTTTAATGAATCAGGAAAACTGATTGGTACCAGTGAACAGACCAAAGGTAACTTATTCTATTTGAATGACACTAACCCCACTTGCTTGATGACTATAAATGAAGACATATGGTTGTGGCACAAAAGATTGTGTCATGTGAATTTTGAAAACATGACGAAAATAAGCAGGAAAATAAGTGTAAGAGGCTTACCGACCATGACAAAGCCAGACAACATCATGTGCAAAAATTGTCAAAAAGGTAAAATGACAAATTTTAGTTTCAAAAGTAAAACCCATACATCTAATGAAATTATAGAATAAGTCCATATTGATTTATGTGGACATATGAGTACAAAGAGCTATTATGGAGATAGATATTTTATTCTCTTTGTTGATGATTAATCTAGAATGATGAGATTCATTTTCTAAAAGAAAAATATGAAGCATTCAAGATGTTTAAATGGTATAAGGCTATGGTAGAAAAAAAAGTGGTAAGGATCTAAAATGTTTGAGATCAAATAGAGGAGAATTTATATCACATGAATTCACTAATTTTTGTAATGTGCATGGTATAAAAAGATAGGTTTCTACACCAAGAACACCATAGAAAAATGGGATTGTTGAGAGAAGGAATAGATCAATAGTTTCTTGTACAAGAACACTGATGATAGAGAAGGTCATCACCCAGATCATCTGGACGGAAGCTATTAGCACTGTTGTTTATACACTTAACAGAGTACAATTGAAGAAGAACTCAAAGAAGACCCCTTATGAGCTATGGTATGGTAAAACACCCAATGTAAGTTACTTCAAAACATTTCATAGTAAATGTTATGTCTTAAGAGGTGATAGAAATGGAAAGCTTGATGCCAAAAATGATGAAGGTATTTTTCTGGGGTATTCTACTAAGAGCAAAGCTTTTAAATGTCTAACCAAGGATTCTAACAAAATAGTTGAAAGTGCAAATGTTAAGATTGATGAATTTGCAGAAAGGAATGAGCTGGAAAGCACAAAAGAACCAGAAGACTAGAACAAGTTTGTATATTGTGAAGAACCCATAACTCTACTTGAGCAACATTGTTTAAATCTAGAACAAAAAAATGTTGCAACCGACGGTCAGAATGTTGTTACCGACGGTCAGAATAATGATCAAAATAATGTGCAAGGTAATTCAGACCAAGCTGATATACAAAGAGTTGTACCTATACTTGCAAGATATGTAAGAAGGAACCATCTAGAGGACCAAATCATAGGAGATAAGAAAGATGGTACAAGAACAAGAAGTAAGTCTTTAAACTCAATTTGCTTAATTTATGAGTTTGAGCCAGAATTTGTCAATGTTGCACTAGATAATGAAGAATGGATAAGTGCTATGAATGATGAGATTGAATAGATTGAGAAGAACAAGACATGGTCACTTGTGCCAAGACCAGATGACAAGAATGTCATCGGTACAAAATTGATATTTAGGAACAAATTGAACAAGAATGGAGAAGTCACAAGGAACAAAGCAAGACTAGTATGCAAGGGGTATGCACAAGAGGAAGGTATAGACTATGGAGAAATTTTTGCACCCATTTCTAGGATAAGAGTAAGAATTCTACTTTTTTTTTATGCTGGATACAAAGGATTCAAAGTATATCAAATGGATGTCAAGTCAGCATTCCTAAACGGAATACTTGAAGAAGAGGTATACATTAAGAAACTAGAAGAGTTTGTTGATCCAGACAAGAGAAACATGGTATGTAGACTTCACAAAGCCTTGTATGGATTAAAACAAGCTCCTAGAGCCTAGTATGAAATACTTTATTCCTATCTAATAAGCATTGGATTCATAAGGACTAGTGAAAACAATAATCTTTATTTGAAAGAAGATATTGATGCTAACACTTTGATTGCTGAAATATTTATTGATGACATCATATTTGAAGGCAATGATGTGATATGCAAATCATTTGCTGATGAAATGAGAAAAGAATTTGAGATATCTATGTTTGGAGAGATCAAGTTCTTTCTTGATTTATAGATCATTCAACAAAGTGAAGGTATTTTCATTACATAGTCCAAATACATCAAAGAGGTACTGAAAATATTCAAGATGAAAGATTCCAAACCTGTCAGAACACTGATGGCTACTGGATGCAAGTTAACAAAGGAAGACAAGACAAAAGAGGTAAATCAGACTCTGTACAGATCAATGATAGGAAAACTCATGTATGTTGTACATACTAGAACAGATATTGCACATGCAGTAGGAATTGTTGCTAAATTTTCTGCTAACCCCAGGGAGTCACATACGACTGCTATGAAAAGAATTCTAAGAAATCTGAAGAATACTGAGGAATTTGTCTTATGGTATAGAAGAGAAAGAAAATTTGAACTAAAATTCTTTATCGACACTGATTGGGCTAGAAATCTTGATGACCGGAAGAGGACAACTGGAGGAGAATTCTTTATGGGTGACAGACTTGTCACATGGATTAGCAAGAAGAAAGGATGAATCTCTCAATCTACTACATAAGAAAATTATGTTGATGCTACTGTAAACTACTCAAATATTGCATGGATCAAATAGTTGCTGGAAGGTATGCATATGAAGATCACAAAACCAGTGATTATCTATTGTGATAACACTAGTGCAATAAACATTTCCAAGACTCCAGTCATGCATGCAAAGACTAAACACATTGCCATCAAGTATCATTATTTAAGATAAAAAATTCAAGAAAAAGAGGTGATACTTTAATATGTGCAATCAAAAGAACAATTGGCTGATATCTTCACCAAGCCACTGCCCAATGATACATTTGAGTACCTAAGAAAGAGACTAGGGGTCAAACCCATGTCTACCATTCAGTAAAGGACTGAAGGCTGCATTAGCCATATATTATCAGAATATCATTCATGATTGATGCAAGCAAAAGATGAACTTCAAAGCTATATCTATATACAGAATGGTATATATCAGAACTGAGCACCAGAGCATATTGTTGTATTGATGATGGATAAGGGAAATTCAAGGAATATATTATGGATAGAAGAAAATTGTTTGACATGAATGTCAGATATTTGTAAAATATTTGTTTGGCATTGTTGTCA